>CAUYQV010111422.1:0-12778 GCA_963574575.1 Galagoides demidoff
GCGCCTGTGGTCCCAGCTACTTGGGAGGCTGAGGCAGGAGACTCGCTTGAGCCCAGGAGTTGGAGGTTGCTGTGAGCTGTGATGCCATGGCACTCTACCCAGGGGGATAGCTTGAGGCTCCGTCTCAAAAAAAAAATAAAAAAAATAAAAAAATTAAAAAAAAAAGAAAGGTTAAAGTACTTAGGAAAGATTTAATGAAAGAAGAGCAAAACTTGTAGACTGAAAACTACATAACATCGTTAAAAGAAATTTTAAAAGATGTAAATGAAAATACATCCCATGTTTACAATTTATTACAGATCATAAACAATCTTGAAACAAGATTTCAAACAATCTCATAAAAGCAAAACAAAGTTGGAGGACTCACACTTTCCAATTTGAAAACTTACTACGAAACTAGAGTAATCGTGACCTGACTCTGGTGTGAGGGTTTGTAGAACACAGATTTCACATTTATGGTCCATCAATTGCCCAAAAAGGGGGCCAAGACAAATCAACAAGGAAAAAGTAATCTTTTTGTACTGGGACAACTGGATATCAGCATGCAAAAGCATAGAAGTGGACCCATGTACAAAAATTAACTCAAAATAAATCAAAGCCCTAAATGTCAGAACCAAAGCTCTAAAATTCTTAGGCAAAAACACAGAAGTAAATCTTTGTGACCTTGGATTAGGCAATAGTTTCTTGACACCAAAAACACAAGCAATGAAAGAAAAAAAATAAACAGAACATCATTAAAAGCATAAAGCTTTTGCACTTCAAAAGACACCATCAAAAAAGCGAAAAGACAACCTACAGAACAAGACAAAATCTTTCCAAGTAATTTAACTGATAAAGGACTTGGACCAAGGATATAGAAAGAACTCTTACAATTTAGTGATAAAAAGACAAGTAACTCAACTTAAAAAATGGATCTAATGGACATTTCTGCAAAGAAGATACACAAGTATCCATAAAAAGATAGTCAACATCATCAATCACAAGGGGAATGCAAATCAAAATCACAGTAAGATACCACTCCACACCCAGTAGGAGGACCAGAATCAAAAGGAAATATAGGGCAGTGCCCGTGGCTCAAAAGAGTAGGGCACCGGCCCCATATGCCGGAGGTGGCAGGTTCAAACCCAGCCCTGGCCAAAAACTGCAAAAAAAAAAAAAAAAAAGAAAGAAATACATAGAATAATGTTGGTGGGGATATAGAGAAACTGGAACTCTCTACAGCTAGTGGGAATGTAAAATGCAGCAACTTTGAAAAACAGTCTGGCGGTTTCTCAAAGGTCAAGCAATTTCACTCCTAGAGAGTTGCAAACATGTGTCCCCACAAAAGGGACTGTACAAGGCTGGTCACGGTGGTATGATTAATAAAAAGCCAAAAAGTAGAAATGAAAAAGATGTCCATCAACTGATGAGTGGATACATAAAATGTAGTACTATCTCTATATAACAGAACGCTAGCCAGCAACAAGAAGGGAGGAGATACTGACGGCCGCTTCAGCGGGAAGGAATGTGGAAACCCTATGGTAAGGTTTCCAGTCTCAAATTAACCAGTCTCAAAAGACCATCTATTACATCATTCCACATATGTGAAATGTCCAGAATAGGCCAATCTTCTATAGAGGCAGAGGATTCCCAAGTGGGTTGCCTAGGACTGGGAAGGTTAGGAAGTGCCAGCTGAATACAGGGCTCCTTTGGGAGGTCATTAGAATGTGACAGTTGCACACACCCTGTAAACACACTAACCCCATTCAGTTGTACATCTTCATGGGTGACATGTACACGGTATGAATTTTATCATAATAAAGCTGTCACCCAAAAAGATTCACTTATTCATCGGACAAGTATTTGTAAGTACCTATGATGTGCCAAGTACTGCTCAAGGTGCACAGGGCACATTAGGAGCAGGAGACAGGTAACAAACATAATAAAAAAGTAAATTATGGCCGGTGCGGTGGCTCAGGCCTGTAATCCCAGCACCCTGGGAGGCCAAGGCGGAAGGACTGCTTGAGGCCAGGAGTTCAAGACCAGCCTGAGCAAGAGTGAGATCCTGTCTTTACTAAAAACAGAAACATTAGTCAGGAGTCATGGAGGGCGCCTGTAGTCCTAGCTACTCGGGAGGCTGAGACAAGAGGATCTCTTCAGCTCAGGAGTTTGAGGTTGCTGTGAGCTATGATGACGCCACAGCACTCAACCGAGGGTGACAGAGTGAAACTCCGTCTCAAAAAGAAAAAAAAATTATTTTCCTTTTGGATAAACAAAGTGTGAACTATTCATACCTCGTTCTCAACTTACAACGGGGTTGCACCCTGATGAGCCCATCATATTGAAAATAATTTAAGTTGAAAATGCATTTAACACACCTCACCTAGTGAACATCATAGCTTAGCCTAGTCTGCCTTAAACAGACTCGGAACACTAGAATTGGCCCACAGATGGGAAAAGATCAAACTCCAAAATTCGAGGTATGGTTTCTACAGAATGTGTATCACTTTCACCACTGTAAAGCGGAAAAACAAAAACAAAAACCCGTAAGTCAAAGCCTCATAGGTCAGGGGCTTCTACAGCATGTTAGAAGGTGAACACTGTCTGAGGAGCAGAGGAGGGCACGGCATGGTGGGAGCAGGGTGGGGTGCAGGTGGTGCCACCCCTGGGGCAAAGGCTTGAGGGAGCTGGCAGGGGGCAGGAAGCTCCTGGGAGGGACATCCCAGGCACAGGGGCTGTGCGTGTGTGTGTCTGGGCAAGAGCAGGGAGCTCGTGTGGCTGCAGGAGGATAAAATGGGGTGGGGGGTACAGGTCCTAGGTGCCATAGTAAGGGCCTGGCTCCTCCGCTGACAGAGCAGGAAGGCCACAGTTGATTAGAGGACAGTCAGGGTCTGACTCATGTTCCAAAGGAATGGCTCTGCGTCTGCACACCACAGTCACATCACCACTGTCCACAGTAGCTGAAGGGCGGAGCGAGCTAAGTGTCTGTGGCTAACCAAAGGGGTCAACAAAGCACGGACTAGTCATACAGTGAAATGTTATTCAGCCTTTAAAAAAGGTGGAATTCTGACACATGCTACAACCTTGAAGACACTGTGCTAAGCAAAATAAGCCATTCTCAGGACAGACGCTGTATGGCACACTCAGAGGGGGTACGTAAAGTGGCCAGAGCCACAGAGGCAGAAAGCAGAAAGGTGGGCGCCAGCGCTGGGGACGGGAAGATACAGGGTTTCAGTTGGGGCAGATGAGAAGAGTTCTGGGGATGGATGGACGGCGGTGACAGTCGCACAGTAATGTGAATATGCTTAACCACTAAGTTGGACACTTAAAGTGGTTAAAATGTTAGGTCATGTGTATTTTACTACAATTAAAAGAGTGGAAGGGGGCAGCGCTGTGGCTCAAAGGAGTAGGACACCGGCCCCATATGCTAGAGGTGGTGGGTTCAAACCCAGCCCTGGCCAAAAACTGCAAAAAAAGAATGAAAGGAAAGGAGGGAGGGAGGGGAGAGATCACTTTGGCAGCTGTGCTGAGGAAGATTGAAGGAGGCAGGGCAGACTAGGGACTGCACAGGACACATTACACATCCCACCCTCTGAAGTCTTTGAGCCACCAGCGTGATGCCCCATGGCACCCTCTGCTCTGTCACAGGGACCCACATTGCTCCAGACCGCGGCAACCCCCTGGGAGACAGAGGGAGAGAAGGGACCACAGCTGAGCCCTGAGGAGGCTGAGAGAGGGAGGCAACCCAGGGACCGTGCCTGTTAAGTGCTGCTGTATCCCCGGAGATGTGGAATGAGAACCAGACACTGAGCCAGCCACAGGCAGGTCACTGGTGACCCTGAGCAGGGATAACACCTCCACAGTGGTCAGCACGTTGCCCAGCATGTCAAAGGCCCCCTACAGAAATCGCTGGAAGCCGGAAGAGGGAGTCCCCCCCACATTAGCACTCTCATGCTACCCCAAAGCACTTTCTCATGCCCAGAGGCCACTCTGAGTCAGTCACAGGCTGGAGTCCCTTCCACCTACACACACTGAGTCTGCCTCCTGCTGCTGGCCGCAGCTGGCCACCCCAGCTTCACTGGGGTTGCAGGCTGCCCCTCAGGCCTCTAGGGACAGGCCTGGCCCACAGTGTGCTCTCCAGCCAGCTCAGGACCCGTCTCTGCTGGCCACACAAAGAACTTATGCTTTTAACTTGGGTTTATCCACCAGCCAAATGATGAAAAATACTTTATAAAATTGTAATACCGCATGAAATCGCCAAGTACATACACAAGGCTAATGTCGTTGTAATATTAAAATACTAAATTCTTTTATATATTTTTATTTAAATTGCTAAGGCAACTTGCCATAGCTGATTAAAAATGCTGAACAGTGTGTACTGCATGGGCCAATTACGGGGCAGGGTGTAAGTGCTGTGAACAGCACCTGGAATGTGCAGGAGACATCTGTAAAATGAGATTTCTTTTTTAAAAAGCTGAAAAGAGAATCAGGGCGCAGGCAGAGGGCTTCTGTGAAGCCCAGGAAGCCACTAGGCGAGATGGCCCTGAGGCCCAAGCCATGGGGAGGCTTCCCTGGGACAGCAGTGCCACCCTAGCACAGCCTATGTCTGTCCTCTGTCCCTGGCATGTGTCCCCTCGTTTGGGGGCTTTCAGTGGCTGCATTCAACTCCAACTCCCACCTCTCCTTCTGGAGTCCTGGAAAAGAGCCCTGGCTGAGGCTGGGCACAGGAGCAGAGCCACAGGGCCTGTGTTGCCCCTACCCTTCTGGAGGTGGCCCACAGACCCCTCTAGGCATCTGACTGCTTCTTGCCTCTCTGCCCAAGGCCGTTCTCCAGCACCGTCCAGAAGTGCTGGCTGCTAATACCCCAGGTGGGATCCTCAGGCCTTGAGGGACAGGAGCTTCCTCGCCTCCAGGGAGATGTTCTGTGGTATGTTCCCCTCCGTCACCTGGGGCCCAGGTGCCCGCAGTGCTAACCGGCTCCTTAGCACAGGGTTGACTGATCCTCACCCTGCCGGACTGCTTTCCCATATCACCTCCTATGTGGGCCCTCTGCACCCAATCCAGGCCTCAGGATTGGAGCCACACACAGGCACCAAGTCCCTTCAGCAGTCTCCTCACTGCTGAGCAGAAACATCAATTTCTGAGCTGCTACGGAGCTGGGCATGGGTGTTATCCAGACAGCTTTGGTCTGGTGGGTGTCTTTCCCTTGAGGACACTGGGATCTCCCACTGGCATCCTGCAACTTCAGGTGCAGCTGGCCCCAGTGCCCCAGGGACAACTGAAGCTGACTGAGGAGTCACATATAGCGTTGAGAGCTTTGGGGAGCTCTGGATGTGCCAGGGAGGCAGCAGCACAAGACAGAGGGACACCAGGGCTCAGGGCTGGGCAAGCCTCCACCCATCCCCACTCTGCACCTTCTACCACGGGGGCCCTCGGCAGTAAGTGATTAGTCAAACCTACCTGTCAGGGTCACATCTACCCGTCAGAGTCACATCTACCCACCAGGGCAGCGGTTCTCAACCTGTGGGTCACCACCCACAGGAACTGTATTAAAGGGCCATGGCATTAGGAAGGTTGAGAACCACTGTGCTAAGGTCCTGTCTACCCATCAGGGTCACATCTACTAGTGAGGATCAGAGCCATCCATCAGGGTCACTTCTCCCTGTCAGGGTCATACCTAACCACCAGACTGCTCCACAGAGTCCATGAGCATGGGAACTACACCCAAGCCCAGCCTTGGCACGTGAAGAAATGAATGACGGTGAAGGAGACTGTGACCATCATACTTGCCACGCAGCCCACTCAGACCTCCCTGCACTCCGAGAGCTGCTGTAACACCAGCACAGCAAGGACCCTGCTGCCTCCTGCTCTGGGGTCCATGCATTGTTGCCCATTTTGGACTCTGGGCTCCCCAGAAGGCACATCTCTTTTATGCTAAACAATCCCCAGTGATGGTTCATGTTATGTGTCAACTCGACAGGATCACAGGGTACCCAGATATTTGTCTCAACATTATCCCTGAGTGTGTCTGTGGGGGTGTTTCTGGGCAAGATTAGCCCTGGAGCAGCTGCAATGAGTTACGCAGGTTGCCCTCCCCGATGTGGTGAACATCACCCACTCACTGAGGGCATGAGTGGAGCCCTCAGGGAAGTTGGAGGGAGGCAGAATTCTCTCCTTGCCTCCCTACAGAGCTGGGACCTTGGTCTTCTTCCCTCAAACTGAGTCTTATGCCATTGGCGAGCCTTCAGCTCGGACTGGATACACCCCACCAGCTTGCAGATAGCAGACCATGGGACCTCTCAGCCTCTATAATCACCTTCACAAACCTCAGTCATACGTGTGTGTGCACATATGTGTCACCTACTGGCTCCATTTCTCTAGAGAAGCTGGTTCACACAGACCCCGCCCAGCCTTCTGGATGGACCATGCAGGGCTCCTGCAGAGGCGAGCACAGGACTCAGCTCACTTCTGCTCTGCTCTGCACCCCCACGCTTGGCGCTGCCCCTGCCCCTGCCCGAGGAGCTCATAGCCTAGTAGGAGAGACACTCAGTCATTCATTGATCCACCCAACGAGCACCTGCTCGTGCCTGCTCTGTGCTGGGCACTCTCCTAGTTGCTCAGGACCCTGGGATGAACAGACAGAGAAGGTCCCTGCTCACTGGGAGTTTGCACTGAAGCCAGTAGACCAGCGGTTCTTAACCTGTGGGTTGCGACCCCTTTGGACTGTATTAAAGGCTCAGGGCATTAGGAAGGTTGAGGACCACTGCAGTAGACAAACGCTAAGCAGAGGCCTCAGAGGGAACAGGCGCCGTAATGGAAACAGAGCCTCGTGCTGTGCGGAAGGGGGACTGAGGCGTTAGGGCAGACATCTAGGGAAGGCTTCTCCTAGGTGAGGCCTGAGTGGCAGGAAGGGCCTGTGTCTAGCCCTGGAGAATAGACACGTCCTGGGCAGCAGAGGAGGAGGGAAGGGCTCTCAGTACAGGAGACCAAGCTGAGCAGAGCCCTGCCACCCAGAGACAGAGGGAAGGGCGGCTGCCCCAGGAGGACGGGCTACAGTCACTTCCTTGTGCACCAGTGGCCCTGGGTCCTGAGCTCGGAGCCCTTGGGCAGTGCTGGCAGCTCCAGAGCCTGAGCACACATCACCATGGTGACTCCCTTCTATCGGAAAACAATTGTGTTTATTTTCTTTTCTACATTCTGGACTGAGGCCACATGATAATTACAAAACGCACCACTCATAATCTGTTCTAAACTGTCTCTGCATAGTATGTGGTTTTGTAATAATACATAAAATGCTTAATAAAAATTAATGTAAGAAGGAGAGTCATCAGCCTCACTTGGAAATAAAATCAGTATTAATTTCTTTGCCCACTGTCACCCTGATGAGCTAGTGATGCTATGTCCATCTTCTGATCTTTGATGCCCTCGACTTAGGAGATGCCCATTTTCCTGGCTACAACCTCAAACCCTGACAGTTCCAGGGTCTCATAACAACGCTTACATAGGAGGGACAATCCCGTGAGTCATGGCAATTCCTGAGTTTTGCCCACCTTTGTCATGCGGGGTCCCAGCTCGAGGGCTGTGCCTGGGGCAGACACCTAATACCTGCTGAAAGTTCCTCTCTGAGAGACACAGGTCTGCGGGCTCAGACATCCTGGAAACTGGTGTAAACCCTGAGATCCACTGTGAGTGTGAGTACAGAGCTGTGGGTACAGAGGAGAACGCGACATGTTCCTGTCCTCTGGTGCCACAGCCCTGCCACAAGTCCAGCCAGTTCAGCCAGAGGCATGAAGCCTTGATACTGGTCAGTCCACACTGGAGTCAAGCACCAAGCCTAGGGTTCAGATGGGCCCCTGGGAGCCAGAGGAGATCATGAAAAGCCAGAAATGCAGAAGCCAGGCTTCCCGGAGGGTGTGTGGCCACGACAGAAGGGTCACAGTACAGGCCTCTTGCCCAGTCCCATCAGCTCCAACTTACCATGTAAAAAAACAAGGCAACACCAACAGCACAAAAGACAATAGGGACAGGGCCATGCTGCTGGGGACACAGCTCAGGACCATGGGAGGACCACATAGCTGAGTTATTCTCCAGGGCCTGCTGGCCAAGCCTTCAGGGCCCAGGCTCTCTTCCCTCATAGACACCTGGTCCCTGAACTAATACAAAGACCCCAGGGCTACCAGGATGGGGAAGAGCCTGGCACCTCTCTCCGGGTTCCCACTTCCTACCATGAGCTCCCAAGTTGCTGAGCCTACTCCCTGCTCCCCTTTGTCAGGCTTTCTTGCAGCAGCCCTGGTCCCCAGGGCAGAGAGAGTAACGCCCCACACCCGCTCCGGCCAGCCACCCAGGGAAAGAGATCCCCATGGGCCAGCCTTCAAACCCAACACTGTCGATATCCACAGAGTTGATTTTTCTTCTTAAGAGCACAGAGTTGAATTTCTCTTCCCTCCCTTTAGCCTATAAAATTCTGGAACCACTCTATATATTCAAATTCCCTAAATGAAAAGGTATAGCTGCTGGGTGAGGTGGCTCACGCCTATAATCCCAGCACTCTGGGAAACCAGGGCGAGTGGATTGCTTGAGCTCAGGAGTTCAAGACCCTGTGTCTAAAAAATAGCCAGGTGTTGTGCTGGGCACCTGTAGTCCCAGCTACTTGGGGGGCTCAGGTGGGAGAATCACTTAAGCCCAAGAGTTTGAGGCTGCTGTGAGCTATGATGCCACAGCACTCTACTGAGGGTGACAAAGTGAGACTCTATCTCTAAGGAAAAAAAAAAGTATGGTTAGGAAAGTGGGCCCCAAGGCCTGGCTTCAAGTCCTGGTTCTTTTCGTTTCTTTAAAGCTCCGTTTTCTCATCTGTAAAACAGGCCAGAAAATACCTGCCCCAGGAGATTAAAGATGACCAATGTCAGTGATTTGCCCCAGGGCCTTAGTCAGCGATGTATAAATTAAGTGAGGGGGTATGGGGTGGTGTTGGTGAATGGAGAGATGATGATGGTGGTGATGGTGATAATGATGACAATGAAATCCTCTCTCCGGTTTATAAACAAACTCTGATCAATACGTCAAACAGGTTGGTAGCTCAAAGAGCTCTGGTGACAGCCCAAATGCAGAAGCCAGAGCGCCCTTTCCTCCCCCAGGTCTCGGGTCCTGCCGGCTCAGCAGATACCATCTCGGATCCTTATTCATCAGAGAGAAGGTCAGGGCGACGTCCCCTCCCTGAGGTAGCGCGCAGTGACAGTCACACTCATCCACAGCATCCGCCTCTGGCCACTGGCACCACCAGGCCCCAGCAGGAACACTCAGCAGCACCTCTCACCCCTAAACCCTCAGTGCTAAGCTAGTTAGTGTATTTTACTTGCAGTGGAAATTCCATCACTTTGTACTAAATCCCATCATATACAAAACATGGAGTGGCTTCTCCCGATAAGAACAGATACAGCAGGAAAGCTGCCACATGAGATACTGCCTATTGTCTGGGCTATTTTTGTTGAAAACGACACATCATAGGCGTGAACTAATGGCACAGACTCCCAAGAGCCGAGTCAGAGTCCCTGCAGATTTCACTCCGTGAAATCCGATGCGCTCTGCCCAAGTCAGAGTGCTGCTGCTCTGTCCCAGCATTTCACTGCCCAGAAGGTCTTAACAGAAGACAAACAGATGGCAATTCCTCAGGGTCATCCTCTAGTCTCGGGCTCACCACCCCAAACCATCAGACCTTGGACGGCCACAAGGGACAAGAACACCGTGGCTTCCTGGGAGCCTAGAGTCCTGGGCTCTAGTCCCTGATCTCCTACCTTCTGAGACCCTGAGCCCACCCCTCTGGACGCCACGGGGTCCCCCTCTGGTGAAGGAGCTGGTCCAGCCAGGGGGTCTCTAGGGCGCCCCCTTTCTGAGATGTAGCTGATTGTGATTTCCGTGCCTACAGCAGAAACGTGAGCACACGCCATCACGCTTTTCAATCCAGAAGGGAAAATCATTCATTTTCGCTCAGAAAGGCCATAGAAAAGTTGACTTTCTGCAACTGTTTCCTTACATAAAAGCCAAATCCTGGAGCTGATGTGATGTGGGGTGGATGAGACAATTAAAGCAGGCACACGGAATACCAATCTGCGTGTGTTCAGCTGGGTCGGGAGGAGATGGCCGTTTCCTTCCTCCTACGAGTCAATTTACTCAGAGAGCAGCCTTCTCTCCAGATAAGCACATTGACTTTAAAATAAAGTGTGTGCCAACAGCTGCAGCCCTGCCACTGGAGCAGACAGAGATGTGGCACGGAATGATAATTAAATATATTTTCATCATCCGTCATTTTTTGCTGCAGGTGCCAGGGTAATAAATCTGGACTCACCTCCTTTGTCAGCTGGCAGTGAACACATTTTAACGTGAAATCTCCTGGGAGGAATTAAGAGTCACTTGGCCTTGTAAAGGAGAAAGGGTTTTACTTCCAAACTGCCAAGTGGGGAGCTCACAGCTGATTGGTTTCATAATACTTTATTATTTGACAATATATATGCCTCAGGTTGTATTTCAGAATACCACACCTGCGGGACGACCAGCGCTCCGAGAGATTTGTCATCGAATTATAGAATAAAAACTTACTTGGGAAGATTTTCACCGCTATTTCTTTTTACGGATCCCAGATTTGATGTATTATTGACTAGGTGTATTCCAATATTTTCAGACTTTTCTTGCATTCTTTAAATTCCCCAATAACCGTTTTTCCCCCTTATAACACGGTGCGAGGGGCTCTGTGGCCTCTGGTGGCTGTAGTCTGAGTTAAGTGTTTTCGATTGGCCTGAGGAGTTCGGCTGACTTTTTATTTTGACAGTTTAACAGCTGCTTCTCCCCAAGGGCAGCCGCACGGAGCAGTCCTCAGAAAAGTCCACTGAAATGGCACCTCACAGCTTCCTCGAGCCTTCCCTTCCTCGCCAACGAGGCCTTCGCTGCAAAATACCTTCGCAAAATACCCTTCCTGAAAAGGGGGAGTGGTGGCTCTGGCGAAGGGAGGGGAGGCACCCGCCCTGGCACCTCAGACGGCCCCTGCTGGCACAAGCCACCTTGGAAGGAGGGAGGAGAGTCCATGGTACCCATCACAGCCGGCAACACACACAGACACTCAGCTAGCCCAGTGGGGCCACAATGACCCAGTTTCTTCTCTCTCCTATTCAAAGGAATGTTCTGGAAAGTAAAGCCCTGCCACCACCCCCCACCCACACACACACCCCCAGCCTCCCAGGGTGCCCACTTGCCACATCTATAGAACCTCAACCATTAACACCTAAAAGCAGGTGACATGGGGCAGATTAGAGCAGGAGGGCTCCCTGCCCGCTTCTTCCAAAGGAAGACAGCTCCTTTGCTGAGCCTTGGCCACAGACCAGGACCACGGTGACTTCACAGGCATGTCCAAATTTTTCTGGTCCACACCCCCAGATAGGACATAGGCTCAGCCAAACAAATCACATCTGGAAAAACTAAGGTCCATGCAAAGTGTCTGAAAATGCGTCTCTCCACCGACCACACTCACTCAGCTGGTCCCACATCTACCCAGGGCAATGGGATGGTGGGTGGCATAGCACCAGCAGAGACATGATGTGAGGTCAACTCCAATCAAAATCCCAGCAGGCTTTGTTGGAGAAGCCGACACAGAAATTCCAGATGCCATGTGGAAATGCAAAGGGCCTAGAGAAGCCAAAACAACTGGAGAGAGAAGAACAAAGGCGGAGGGCTGACCCGCTTGGATTCAAAGGATTTCAAGACGTTCTACAAGGCTGCAGTAGGCAAGGCAGTGTGGTATTGGCTTAAAGACAGACAACCAGATCATACTGAACACAGAGTCCAGAAAGAGAGTCTCAAATACATGGACGAATGATTTCTTACAAAGGGGCAAAATGCAATTCAGGGGAGAAAGAGCAGTCTTTTCAACAAATGGTGCTGGAATAACAGGATGTCTACGCGCAGAAGAAAAGGAAAATAAACCTTAGTCCATACTTCACATAACATGCAAAAATTAAACCAAAATAGATTATAAACCTGAGCTTGAAATCTATACAACTTTGAGAAGAAAACAAAGGAGAAAATATTTGTGGCCTTGACTTTAAGTCTGCTTAGACAGAGGGCATGGTGGGCATGTGCCTGTTAGTCCCAGCTACTCGGGAGGCTGAGGCAGGAGGATGGTTTGAGCCGAGGAGTTGGAGACGTCAGTGAGCTATGATCTCACTATGAAGAGCCAGTGCACTCTTCTGGAGACCCTGTCTCTAAAAAGGAAAAAAGAAAACAAAAAAGGAAGACAGCTTAGATCTGGGGTCCTCAAACTATGCCCCGTGGGCCACATGTAACCTGCTGAGGACATTTATCCGGCCCGCCGGGTGTTTTTGCCACCTCTGCCTGTCCTGCTTAGCACCGACTCATCCCGGGGCCTGCAGTTCAGCCCTCCAACAGTCTGAGGGACAGTGAACTGGCCCCCTGTTTAAAAAGTTTGAGGACCCCTGGCTTAGCTACAACACCAAAATCGTAATTCATAAAAACAAACAGAGTGGTAAATTGGACACCATCAAAATTGACTTTTGTTCTTTGAAAGATACTGTTAAGAGGATGAAAAGACAAGCCACAGACTAGAAGAATATCTTTGCAAAGCATATACCTAGACTATATATAAAAAACTCTCGGCTCGGCGCCTGTGGCTCAATCGGCTAAGGCGCCAGCCACATACACCTAAGGTGGCGGGTTCAAATCCCCAGCCCGGGCCCGCCAAACAACAATGATGGCTGCAACCAAAAAATGGCCGGGCATTGTGGCGGGCGCCTGT
>CAUYQV010111423.1:0-31309 GCA_963574575.1 Galagoides demidoff
CTGGGTAGAGTGCCATGGCATCACAGCTCATAGCAACCTCCAACTCCTGGGCTCAAGCGAGTCTCCTGCCTCCACCTCCCAAGTAGCTGGGACCACAGGCGCCCGCTACAACGCCCGGCCATTTTTTGGTTGCAGCCATCATTGTTGTTTGGTGGGCCCGGGCTGGGGATTCAAACCTGCCACCTTAGGTGTATGTGGCTGGCGCCTTAGCCGATTGGGCCACAGGCGCCGAGCCGATTACCATCAAGATTAAAGGACAAAATCTGGTGAAATCCTCAGCACAGTTTCTGATACACAATGGCTCAATAATTATTAGTTCTATTATTATTCTTAGCTTTATAATCCTTACATACATATACTGGGGAGCTAGAAGAGACGTACAGTTTCCTGAGGTTACAGAAAGCCTAGTTAGTAGCACAGCCAAGTCTGTGCTTCAGCCTGCATGTCTTCAGTCTTTTCTCCCTCTTAGAATAATAATAATTCCTCAAAAGTACAGAATCTTAAGTCTGAAAAACCTACCAAAAAAAATTTAGGCACAAAATCATGACAGCTAGAGGAGACCTTGTTGGTCAACTATCGATGAAGGTCCTTCATTTTACTACTGAGGTTAATACCATCCTTAAAGCAACATTGTTAGTTAAAGCTACACACTAGGATTCAAATCTCTTTTTCTAAAGATAGACCCACTGAAATAATTGGTTGGGTTTTTTGTGTGGGGGGAAGGCTGCTGGGTAAACAGGATATAATGTGATAACCAAAGCTCTTTTTGAAGTATTTCTGTTTGAGAAGTAAAGGTAGATCTTTGTAGAAAGCAAATCTCAATAAGTAAGGAATTAGGAGAGGAAAGGAATAGCAGCAAGACAGTGTATGAACCAGATCCTGTGGATTACTCCAAACTGTGACCGAACACTAGCATATCAGTCTACAGAAATTTTTTTATGAGTCTTAACACCAGATCAAATGTTAAACATTCATTATTATTTAAGTATCCTGTTTTAGAGTTCATTATCATTTAAGTATCCTATTTTTTCTTTTAAAAATTTTTCTATGAAGGGCGGTGCCTATAACTCAAAGGAGTAGGGCGCTGGCCCCATATGCCAGAGGTGGCGGGTCCAAACCCAGCCCTGGCCAAAACTGCAAAAAAAAAAAAAAAAAAAAGAAAATTTCTATAAAATTAAAATTATATTTAAAACATTTCTTTATAATCTAATATTATTGTTATTTAAAAAAAAAACATGGGGAAAAAACTCACCTGCTTAGAGTAACCCTGATTCTAAAAAAAACCGTATCCCTATTCATTAATGGGGGACAGCTTTATCTGTAAGGGGACAGAAAGAATTCATAGTTCACACTGAAATATGTGGTAATTACAATGTTGTAACCATAAGATAGCAAAATAGTTGTTTAAATAACAGTTTCAGTTCTGCCCCTCTTCCTGTGCATAAAGAAATTATTTAAGAAATTATAAAAAAATTTTTTTTAAATTTTCTGAGACACCCTGTCACCCTGGGTGGAATGTCATAGTGTCACAGCTCACAGCAACCTCAGACTCTTGTGCTCAAACAATCCCCTTGCCTCAGCTTCCCTAGTATCTGGAACTACAGGTATTCACCCAACACCTGGTTATTTTTTAGAGACCAGGTCTTGCTCTTGCTCAGGGTGGTCTCGAACTCCTGAGCCAAGCAATCCACCAGCATTGACCTTTCAGAGTGCTAGGATTCAAGGTATGAGCCACACGGCACTGGCCTTGAAAATTCTGTCCTCTTTAAATGCTTTATTAATTTAGAATGGGCAACTACAAAGTGTAGAGAAGTTTGACTATGATTACATACAAAGTAAAGTACAAACTTTCTATATTCAACAAATTCAGAAAAATCTGACCAGGTGCAATGACTTACACCTATAATCCTAGCACTCTGGGAGGCTAAGTGGTGGACTGCTTGAGCTCAGGAGTTTGAGAACAGCCTGAGCAAGAGCAAGAACTACCCACCCCCAGCCCCACCCCCGCCATCTCTACTAAAAACAGAAAAATTAAAAAACTAGCCAGGCATTGTGGCACATGTCTGGAAGTCCAGCTATTTTGGAGGCTGAGGCAAGAGCATTGCTTGGGCCCAAGAGTTAAAGGTTACAGTGAGCTATGATGATGCCATGGTATTCAACCCCAGGTGGTAGAGTGAGACTGTCAAAAAAAAAAAAAAAAAAAAAGGGAAAGAAAAAACTTTCATCTGAAAGTTTTGTACATTTTAATGATAGAAACTACTCTAAAAAAATTGCATATGCTTGTCATTATCACTAAACTTAATTTATAAACTTCAAATTTTTATTAGTTATCCTTATTTCTAAAGAAATGTTGATCTTTAGAGCATTAAATATTCTGGAAATAGAGAGGAGTTATTTGTTTGTTTAAAAGGAAAAAGCCATTTTTGCAATAAATAAGATTCAGAATTTACAAAGTCTATTAAAATGATTCTAGCCTAATCCTAATAGGAACTAAGCAAAAGAATGTTTAATGTTTTTTTTTAAAGATTATTTAAGGAAGATTTTTTTAAAATATAGGCAGAATGCCAGAAAAAGAGCACTGGTTACCATCACTGAAGAACAAGATGCCCTGGCAAAAACAATTTCTCTGTCTATACTAGAGTTTCTTAATTTTTAAAAAAATGAGAATAATCTTCAAGTTTCTTTTTTATCATCAGGGTATGAAAGGCAAAAATTAGCTTCATGAGAAGATCCATGATTGTCTTGTTCATTACTGGGCACAACAGTCCAATTTAGCTACTCAATAAATATTGGCAATGATGTCCAAACTTTTGGCTTCCCTGGGCCACTTTAGAAGAAGTGGAGTTAAATTGGGCCACACATTAAATACACAAATCTTAAAGAAGACTGATGGGCAAAATAAAGATCTGTGTGTAATTTTCATAATATCTACCTCCACAGATAAGCAAAATGGGCTGCAAATAATCCACATGCAGCACATAGGCCACGGGTTGGACACCCATACAAGTATCAGTAAATTAAAAAAATATTAAGGGACTGGCTAAGTAGTTATTGGATATAAACACAATGAAATATTATATAGACATTTAAAATGATAAAGCATGTATATTTACATGGAAGGAGTATCAAAAACCCCCTAATACTCAATAAAGCAATTAAAAAGTAGTGTATATAAAAGAGACATCCCTGTCCTCCAAGAGCATGCATTTCTTTAATACTAGGAAAAAAACTCAAATTTATTAAATAATGTTCATTTTTTAATTTAAGAACAGTCTTAGGTAATATGATCGGACTTGCTAACAAATATCACCTATATGTTGGTATAACATGATGAATTCATCAGTACAGATGAAACATTGCTGTAATTTTCTACTACTTTGACACTCTGTACTCTCCTCTCCCCACTGCTATTCCCAGTCTTCCTAGCCTTGAGAAACACTACCTTTCCAGAAAGTGGTCAAAAAACCATTCAGAGTTCTAAAATTAAAAAAAAAAAAAGCTTTTGAGCCTCTGTGGACTGCTTGCTCAGAGAGCAATTCCAGATCACCAGAGGGCCTATACACGGTACATCAAAATCAGTTACTAAAATTAATATATACATGATTCAATCTTTTCTTAAAACATTACAGTGAAGTCAAGGTTCCATCCATGTTAACATTCCTCAATCACTGATTCTAGTAGGTTTTTCTAAGGGCAACAGGAGAAAAGTTATAAGCATTTCTCCAGAAATTTTACACAAGCAATAATCCACCCATGTGAGGCTGTTACACAAGAGAACATTACTCTTCACCTAGCACTAGGCAGAAAACTCTAGTCTATAGGACTGTCGAGTGGGATGCACCTACATGGTTTTTTTTAAGAACTGCAGGGAGAGAAATCTAAATGCTGAAATGCTGTTGCATAAGGAATTCTGGAATCATATCATTTCCACAATTTTTTTGAGACTGGGAGAAGGGAGAAGCAGAAATGGTAGTTCTTCTCACTGGGGTACCCGGTACCATGTGGTATAGGTCACACTCAGAGAGTACAGCATACTCTACTTTTCCCCAACTGTGACCATGAGTAATACCTGCTGTGAGACCTATTCCAGGCTAGGTAGGAAGGGTACGGCGGGTGTAGCCAATGACTGATTAGAGGGCAGGCTGCCTTCTGGCTGGCTGAGTGCTTCTGGCTCAGGACCAAGATCCCAGCAGAGCAAAATGGCTTTTCCTCCAGGTATCTGGGAATCCTCCCTCACTGTGTATTCAAATTTATTCAAGCATTTATTATTAATTAAAAGGTAAAGAGTTCCTAATGACAGGACTGAAACCCTCAACAAGTTACACTGTCTTGCAATCACTACTATATATCTATAATTCCTTTGTTGTTCATGTTTGGCCTGAGAAATTTTACATTCAAAAATCAAAGATAAGGAAGGTAGATACTTAAAGATAATTAGACTCTATATTTATAATAAAGAAAAAGAAGAAAGATAAAGGGAAAGAGTATGCCAAATGTGAAAAAGTAAAACATTAAATAAGATGTCACCTGTCATACAAGCAATTTAAAAAATTTCTGCCCTAATAGAATCTAATTAATGGCTACCCTGGGGACAGGGGTTGGGGTGAGATTTTCTACAAGGGAAAAAACAGGGGAACTTTCTGGGGGAATAAAATGTTCTATATTTTGGTGTAGTCTTGGTTACAGAGGCATATGCATTTGCCAAAACTCATTAAACTATACATGGAACTGGGTGCATTTTACTATATTTAAATGATACCTGAATAAAGTTGACTTTTAAAAAATTCTTGGAAATGTGAAGATATGGGCTCATTTGTAAAGTTTCAACATATAAGGAAAAAGAGAACTTTCTCGCAGGAGAGGGGACTACAGCTTTTTTCTTACTATGAATTTGGGAAGGAACCCAAAGCCATTCTAAAGTTAATAAACAAACTACACCCAGAACAAGGATCCCTTCCTGTTGAGTGGGTGAAAGAGAGGTGTAAATCTATCAAGAAGGAGCTAAACAATCTGCTGCTTATATAAACGCTGCTATTTCTGGAGGGAAATTGTACAGTAAAGGTGACCTTTTACCAAATATTGGCTGGTAAATAAGGACAAGGTACAGTAGCTTAGAAATTATCAAGGAAAATGTTATAGTTGGCTGAGATGTAAAATTTAAGAATGTAAATTAGGTCATCAGCAAAACTACAGCATTTAGCATTATTTTTCCCTGAATGGTTGTAGAATCTAAGAAAATACAGGACAATAGGGCAGATTCCATTAAGTTGCTGAGAAACCACAAGGAAAATAATGCAGCAGCACGCTTAAAAGGAGACACACCACTAACAAGGGCATTAGTGGCCATTACAGATGTCTGTAATTTCTTGTTAAAAGAACCTAATTATTGCAATGGACTGTTTAGGTCTGAACGTTTTTGACTAGTTGCAGTAACCTGAAGGAGGCCCCAAAAGAGTGAAGGACTAGTTTATGAGGCCATATAAAAATAATTATGTCCTCATAACTTATAGGGACATGGTTGTGCCTCTCTAATCTCTGCGGGGTACAAATATTAGGGAAAAAGAGAAAAGGCTCCAAATGAAGCAAAAGCATTTGTGGAGCAAAAAGTACAGGATGGAAATGATAGATCCTAATCTTTAAGGAGGAAGAGGGGGCAGAGCAAGACATCGGAACAGAAACCTTCAGCAATTGTCCCTCTGCATCAATACCAAGTCCACAACTATCAAAGCCAACCAGCACCTCCAGAAGAACCAAAAAATCAGGTGAGTGATTCATACTACCTAGTTTTAACATTATATTAATGAAAGAGGCCCTGAAGAGGACAGAAAAAACAGTCTTGCTTTGCCTACGCCACCCCTCCCCCAAGCCCTGCTAGGGCCACACGAGCAGGCTGAGTGGAGAGAAAAATCGGTGTCCGCAGGAAGGAGAGTGAAATGGTTGTGGCACTTTGCATTGAAACTCAGGGCCGCTGTGGCCCAGGGGAACACAGCACAAGGCAGTTCTGCTGATTCCCACAGAAGGAGCATTTAGACCAGCCCAGCAAGAGAGAAATCCTATGCCCCCAAATCTGAGTTCCAGTCAGCACTACAACAGGCAGAAGAACAACAACCTAGGGCTTGGACTAAATTTGAAAGACAGGCCACAAGGGCTATAGTACTTGGGTAATCTCTGTGGCTGTGCTGGCTCAGTGCCAGCAGACTTAGGGTGCACATGACTCATGAGAAACCACTGGTGGTGGCCAAGCCAGTACCTATGTTACCCCACTTCTCCCTAGCTAAAGGTAATGTGGTTCAGGGAGTCTTCTTCCATTTGGGGAAAGGAAGAGAAAGAGTTCAGAGGATTCTGTTTTGCAACTTGGGTACCAGCTCAGCCAATAGGAAAATAAATTATCAAGCAGACTCCTGAAGCCATAAAGACCAGGCCTTAGTTGTGGATGACATTTCTGGATTCACCCTAGGCCAAAAGGAAACATGCTGTCTTGAATTCAGGGAAGGACACAGTCCTGGCAGGACTCACCACCTGCTCACTAAAGATCCCATGGCCTTTGAATAAACATCAGAGGTAGCCAGGCAGCAGTCAGCTCAGGCTCTGGGTGAGACTAGGTTGGCTTTAGGTCTGACATGGTACTGGTGGGCCACAAGATAGTGTCCATGTCACTTCTCCCCCAAACTCCAGCAATTTAGCACAGACAGTGAGAGACTCAGCCTGGTAATCTAGGGAATTCTCCCATGTCTTACCCAAATCCACCAAGCCTCTCCAAGAGCCACTGGGCTTGGGGTACCCTCAGTGCTGATATAGCTGTTGTGACCAAAAACTTAGATCACAACACCCAATTCCTTTTGTTTTTTTTGTATACCTGAAAGTCTTCTCAAGAAGAGTGCGGTCAAACAAGCCTAGACGGCAAAAATTAAAGTAGGAATCTATTCTTCAGTTTCCAAATACTGACAAAACATCCACAAGCATCAGGAATATCCAGGAAAACACAAACTAAATGAGGTACCTGCAGTGACAGAAATGTGACCTTTCAGACAAAGAATTCAAAACAGCTGTGCTGAAGAAGCTTGATGAACTCAAGACAACAAAGAGAAGGAATTCAGAAGCCTATCAAAGAAATTTAAAAGAGAGACTGAAATAACAAAAAACAAAATTCAAGCAGAAATTCTGGAGCTTAACATAATTCAATTGGAAAATGTATCAGAATCTTTTAAAAGAAGAAATGACTAAGCAGAAGAAAGAATAAGTGAACTTAAAGATAGGCTATTTGAAAATACACAAAAGGGCTCGGTGCCTGTGGCTCAATCAGCTGAGGCGCCAGCCACGTACACCTAAGGTGGCGGGTTCGAGTCCCCAGCCTGGGCCCGCCAAACAACAACGATGGCTGCAACCAAAAAATGGCCGGGTGTTGTGGCGGGCACCTGTGGTCCCAGCTACTTGGGAGACTGAGGCAGGAGACTCACTTGAGCCCAGGAGTTGGAGGTTGCTGTGAGCTGTGATGCCATGGGCACTCTACCCAGGGGGATAGCTTGAGGCTCCATCTCAAAAAAAAAAAAAAAAAAAGAAAAAGAAAATAAAATACACAAAAGAGAGAGAGAGAGAGAGAAAAAAGAAGAATGAGGAAGAATGAAGCACACCTACAAGATCTAGGAAATATCCTCAAGGGCAAACTCTAAGTATTGCCCCAAAGAGAAGGTAGAGGCAGAGATTAGGGTAGAAAGTTTATTTTAAGAAATAATAACACATTTTCTAAACCTAGAGAAGGATCAGTATTCAGGTATGAGAAAGTCATAGTACACCAAGCAGAATTTAACCTAACCATAAGGCATTTAATAATCAAGCTCCCAAAGGTCATGGATAAAGAAAAGGTCCTAGGGAGGAAAGAGAAAAGAAAAAAAAAAAATACACGTAAGGGTGCTTTGATATATCTTGCAGCAGGTTTCTCAGTGGAAACCTTATAGGCCAGGAGAGAGAGGAATCACATAGTCAGAATGCTGAAGGAAAATTAACCTTAACCCTAGAATATTATATCCTACAAAAATATTCTTCAAACATGAAGGAGAAATAAAGATTTTCCCAAACAAAAGCTGAGCGATTTCATCAACACCATACCTGTCATACAAGAAATGTCAAAAAGAGTTTTTCAATTTTGAAGAAAAGGACATTAATGAATGATAAGAAATCATCTGAAGATATACATCTCACTGCTAACAGTAAGTACATAAATATAGAATATTCTATTGTTGTAACTGCAGAGGGTGTATAAACAACTTATATCTTAAGTAGAAAGACTAAAAGACAAATGTATCACAAGTAACTACAACAATTTTTTGAGAGACATAGTATAAAAAGATATGCATGGAACAAAAAGTTAAAAGCATGTGGGATGGAGTTCACGGGTAGATTTCTATTGGATTTCCTCTTTGCTTGTTTATTTGTAAGCAGAGTTGTCATATGTTTAAAATAATTGGTTTTTTAGCAAGCCTCATGGTAATCTCAAATTAAAAACCTACAACGAACACACAAAAAATAAAAAGCAAGAAATTAAAACACAATACCAGATAAAATCAATTTTAACACAGGTAGAGAGGAAGAAAGTAAGAAGGAGAGGACCACAAAACAACCAGAAATCAAATAATGACATGTAAGTAGAATATCCTTCCCTATCAATTACAATGAACGTAAAACTAAGCTCTCTAATCAAAAGACACGAAGTAGATGAATGGATTAAAAAAAAAAAGAGCTAACTATACGTTGTCTTTAAGAAACCCACTTCACCTAAAAAGGCAGACACGACTGAAATAAAGGGATGGAAAAAAGATACTCTATACAAAAGGAAACCAAAAAGGAGCAGGGTTAGCTACAGTTTTATCAGATAAAATAGATTTCCAGACAAAAACTATAAAAAGAGACAAAGAAGGTCATTACATATAGGTCACTATCAACATTTTGAGAAGACTGTATTATGGTCCCTTATTCCACTTCCAAGAAACCTCACTGACAGTGTCCTTTCTCATTCACTTGTGCAAGTTTCAACTTGCTTGACTTATTAGTGTTGCTGGGAAGGTTTCATGCAGATTTTACGTTTCTTGATTGTTATATATCTCAAAACTTTCATAATGGCTCATGTATAATGATAAAGAGGTCAATTCAGCAATTAGATATAACAATTCTAAACACACCCAACAGGTCCTGGGGGCAGTCGTTCATACCTCTAATCCTAGCACTCTGGGAGGCCGAGGTGGGTGGATTGCCTGAACTCAGGAGTTTGATACCAGCCTGAGCAAGAGCCAGACCCCATCTCTACTAAAAATAGAAAAAAACACAGCCAAGTATTGTGGCAGATGCCTGCAGTCCCAGTTACTTGGGAGACTGAGGCAAGAGGATTGCTTGAGCCCAAGAGTTTGAGGTTGCTGGGAGCTATGATACCATGGCATTCTACCCAAGGTAACAAAGCGAGATTCTGTCTTCCCCCACAAAAAATAAACAAAACAAAGTAAAATAAACAATACATACATACATACACCCAACACTAGAGCACCAAGATATATAAAACAAATATTATCAGAGCTAACGAGAGAGATGGACTCCAATACAAAAGCCATTGGAGACCTCACCATTCCACTTTCCTCTCTCGACAGATCATGCAAACAGAAAATCAGCAGAGAAATATTGGATTTACTCTGCACTATAGACCAAATGGACCTAATAGATATATGTTTTTTTCTTTTTCTAATAGATATTTTTAGAAAGTTTCATCCAACAGCTGCAGAATATACATTCTTCTCCTTAGCTCAATGGATCGTTCTCAAGGACAGACCTTATGTTAGGCCACAAAAAAAAGTCTTAAAAAATTCAAAAAAACCTAAAGTCATATCAAGCATTTTCTCTGAGCACAATGGAATAAAACTAGAAATCAGTAACAAAAGGAATAGTGTAAAATATAATTATTGAGATCTAATATAGGGATTTATACAACTGGAGAGGTGATTCTTTCAGAGTTGACCACAAAGTTAGTTTGTGAACAACATGGCCTACGCCATATTAACTGCTTGATAGTCTCATCTTACTTTACACCCCTAAATGGCGTTATCCTCCTCAAGCTACCAGAGTTGATTCCTATTTCAAAAGGTTAAATGGATGGAAATTTTGCCAACACTGATCATTTTCCTACCAAAATACTAAAGACTCTGAAATAGCAATTGTGAAAAAATTTCTAATAGCTTCCTTTCCAAACCTCAGATCAGTAATTTAAATGATTTTATTTGTTTAAATGGCCCACATATAAGAAATCTTCCAAAATTGCAGCTGGCTTGGTCTTCTGTTGGCCTGGTTCTTTGAGATGAGAAACTGGTGTTTATCTTCCATCTTCCTTTTTCCATCTGGTTTTCCCTAGTGGCTTTCAATTACTACCCTTTTCTGTGGGTGATAAGATGGAAGGACAGATGAAATTCACACAAATAATTTCCTGGGTTTCATTTGAATTTTCTTTAATCATTACAGCATGGGATTCCCTGGTGGGGTCTAAATGGTCCCAAAACACAATGACAGCCATGAGGTTGGACCACTTGCCACTGTGGTTTCTTTGAACATATCCTAAAACTATTTCATGACATAAAGACACTTTTTAAAAATAAACCTCAGATGCTTTAACTGTGGAATGAAGAACGGCTCTGCCTACCTTATGGGGAAGTTCTAAGGATTTGGAGTTCTTAAAGGGAAATATATATATAGCAGCAAGTCAGCAAATCAAGCTGAAATATAATTTTCATTTTCAGTCTTAGGACTGTTTTCTAATAGGCCTTTGGATTTGGCTGAACTCATAAAATATATACTCATTTATTCACTTACTTGGTCAGTTAACAATTGTTTATATAAAGCTCATGGTGCTAAATTGGAAGTAAAACAATACCAAGGGCTTAAAAGCCCTGACACTGGGGTAGAATGCTAGAATTTCATATTAATTTCTCGTCTACAATTCTGAAAAAGGCCATTTTCTTATCATAAAGGTATTTTCTGTGATCTGAAAACTCAATTCTAAATGAGTCTAACTTAGTATTTACTGAACTCCTGTGATATTATACAGATGATACAGGCAGCTTGCCTTCTACTCTCAAGATGCTAAGCATTATTAAACAGCAACAATGAAACATTAAAATGTAAGTTCTTTGAAGTAGGGCTTAAATCTTGTGTATCTTTTCTTCTTTCCAGAGCCTACCCTTGCAAACAGGAAGCATGTAATAAATGCTGAATTAAATACAATTCTGACATTTGGTAGGAGATGCGTTAGGTCAGAAGACTGAAGAAGAAGGGAACACTATTCCTGGCCTTGCTCTTAAAACTTGTTGAAATTCCAATGTAACTTAAACATCGAGAAGAAATTGTTTATTTAGATGATTCATGGAAGACTAGAAAATGAAGTATGAAGATACTAAGGTCAAAGCAAAGAGAGGGTTTTCCTGCTGGGAATCAAGAAAATAGGTAAACTTCGGAGAAATCTGAGAGAACTTAACGGGCTCAACGTGGAGTGCAGACTCAATAAATGTTCACTGGCAGGCCCTTTATACTAAAATGTAAATGTAACAGGAAAATAATACATTTCGTCATTAACAGTCATTAGAACATTAATGAGCAAAGACACATGCTTCCTGATTAGAGATAAATACAACTATCGTTATTAAAAGAGAAACTCTACTTTCTTGATGAAGCAATTAGGAGTCTTTTGATGTTATCTTGTGAACTTAAAAGGGCAGTTCCAGCATTAAAAAGATGGATCTTAAAAAGATACCTGAAGATGCTGTTTGTAGCAAAAGCTAGAAGAATAGTGCTTAGACAAGAGAAGGAGCATCAGGTTGGTGGCTGCTCTGATCCCAGATAGCAATGATTCTTCATTCTTCACAAGGAAGGCTGGCTACGTTATGAAATCTCACTGATACTCATACCCACCAGTGCAATGGCATCTATAATCCACATTTTAGAGAAGCGGGTAAACTAAGACTTGAGAAGATTAAGAGCTAGCTCAAGACCACACACACTAAAGAATGTATACACCGACCATACAGGCTTTATTATTATTATTATTTTTCAGTTTTTGGCCAGGGCTGGATTTGAACCCACCACCTCCTGCATATGGAGCCAGCACCCTACCCCTGTGAGCCACAGGTGCCACCCAGCTTTTTTATTTTTTAACTTTGCTTGATTTCTGAAGGAGAATAAGCCCACTATGAGAAGTTCCGTGCAGAAATTGTAGTCTTCCTCATAAATTACTAACTGGTTTTTTTAATGCATATCAGTGACCCTGGTGCTTTTGGTAATTCTGTAAGGGCCTGTTCACCACTGAAACAAC
The DNA here is from genome assembly GCA_963574575.1 of Galagoides demidoff. NCBI lineage: Eukaryota > Metazoa > Chordata > Mammalia > Primates > Galagidae > Galagoides > Galagoides demidoff. The sequence goes on from CAUYQV010111423.1 coordinate 12,341, forward strand.
TGATCTTAACCTTGAGCATGAATGGGAAATGACAAAAAAGCCCAAAATAATCAGAAAGCACAAAAATCATGAAATCAACAGTTTTCTGCAGATTGCTCTTTGCCACCCACTCCTCTGGTATTGTTACTTTTATTTATAATTAAGTTTATGTGTGGACTTCTTACTGATTTCTACATTGAAATTATGTGGATACAGATAATGTTTTATGTTTTTAAAAGCAAAGTAAAAACATTAGGATGAGTTGCTTTGTGAAAGACTAAGCCAATTAGCAAACCAGACTGCCAGTGCCCCTTTTGCTATTCCAGGGGACAAAGACTCCTGTCATTTTGTAGAGGTACCCAAAGAATTCCAGTAGTTATGGCAGTTTTGGGCAGAGACCCAGATACATTTCAATTTCAAATTTCACAAACCTTTTCAATATATATGAAGTCTGGTGATCCCAAAATCTTTTAAAATGGGATTTAAATGTGAAAGAAATTCCTTAAAAATAAATTAATAGGGCAATACATTAAGCAATGCATTCATTTCAAACTACAGGGGAAGAAAAAATACATACACTATAGACCCCCATAGGTTATGGCATGTTGTAGTTCTATAAGACCCAGAAATTCATTTTGCACACCTTGCCATCCCAGGCATCCTTACATGAGAGACAGGTTTAGAACTCAAATAATTAAATCTAGAAGTAAAGAGTTTCTGCCTAGATTGAGAGTTCTGGCCCAGATAAAACCCCAAAATTCATTTTGCACACCTTGCCATCCCAGGCATCCTTAGATGATACAGGTTTAGAACTCAGATAATTAAATCTAGGAGTACAGAGTTTCTGCCTAGATTCAGAGTTCTGGCCCAGAGTACTGCTTCTGACATGCAAATATCATATGTATATTGATACATATACAAAATCATAATATCATATCATATATATTTAATAGTTTATATTATTTACATATATATTTGGTAGTTTGTAGTATTAATAGTTATATGAGACATTTCTAAAGCATGGTTTTGGAAGATTAAAATTATATTATGTACAATTAAGTGTAAAATTGTCATAAAAACTATTGTATCCACCCATTAGGCAGTATCTGTTGAAGTAAACATATTCACTACTTGGAATAAGAAACTATTCAAATATAGCTCCAAGATAAATAAAAAGAAGTAACTAATAAAAGTTGGGCTCTTGGCCAGTAGGGATGGCTAAATCAAGCCATTTTAGAAGAGAAGAAAGTCTGGCTTCTCAACATATTACAATTTCATGATTAAATGTATCTCAATGTTTTAGAAAAATTAAGTTTCCAACTGATACGTCAAGCTGAGGAAGCAACTTAAACATTTAATGAGAAAAATTACATAGCTATCACTTGGAAAAGATATTTCCCCCCAAAAAACAGTAATGAGAAAAATTATATAGCTATCACTTGGAAAAGATATCCCCCCCCACCCCCGACGATAGGCTGCCAGACTTCTGTGCAAACACCTCCATGGCCACAAAACCATCCGGCACCTTTCACAAAGCTCAGATGCATCACTTACACCTTCAGGATTACAAAAAATAAATAAACAAAAACACCTGGATTTTTCACCTTTCAATTTTAAAACAAATAATATATACCTTAAGAGATGATTTGTTTTAAAATTTCCCAAAGTGGGTTTCATTAAACATTACTTTTCAAAAATTGTTCTTAGTAATGGAAGGTTAATTCCAGTAAGTCTGGGAGCACTTTTGGAGAATCATAATCACATTAGGTCATTAATAATAGTTAAAAGGCCTATAAAAAAGAAATCTGCTTTTAAGAAAACTTTACTTTCACCAAATCTATTTGACCCTAGAATCCTATTCTCAATATTTATTAAAATCCTTGGAAATTAATATTTTTGTAGAAAACTCCTTATCTTATATGAAGAAACTCACATCTAGGCAGGCTAGGTGATTGTCCCAAGGTCATACAATTGTTGGTGGGTATGCTGGGTGTTCTTTTCAATACTGTGTTGTCTCTCCTAGAACACCTTTTACATTCCTTGAGGTAGCAGACTACTACATCTTGGAGATCATCTAGTATAAAATCTTCCTAACAGCATGGGGAAATAGTCTCAGAAAAGTGAAGCAGCTCACCTGAAGTGACAAAAATACATTCTCATGGTAAAAGGAGAATCTAGCTCTTAATTCCAACACTAGTCTCTTTTCTGTAACAGCACATTTATTCCTCCAAAGCCAACACTTTTTGCCTTAAATGTAAATGGGTCATGGACCTGCTGTTAAGGTTCCATTAAATATTTATTAAACCATACTTGTGTCATAGGCATTTTAAATCAATGAAATATGATTGTCTTTACTTACAAATGTCATCCACTGTGACAGGGAATCAATGTTTCAAGCTGTTGAACAGGTCATCAACCCTGTCCTGTTGGATGACACCTGTAAATAAAATAAATCTATTTTTGAGTGAGTAGATTTTAAGCCAACTAGATTTAAGATACATACAGTTTAAAGTGAAGAGTTACTTTTAAATGATTCTTAATTATGTATTACTGGAAAGAGATACTTCCCAGTGCCAGGGATTTCGCCTGAAGAGCTATCACTGGCCATCAGCACAGGGTAATCCAGGATATTCAACATGTAATGTTGTTAGAATATACAGGGATCATGGCCCCTAGAGCTGAAAGGGTCCTCTAGGCATTATCTACCTCAGTTTCTTGCTTTTGTAAATACTGTTTCCACTTTGTAGGAGGGACAACCAAGATCTTGTGAACTTGAAATGACTAGCCTAATGTTACATAGCGAAGTGTCTTTAGCTACAGTTGCTTGGTGTTGAGAAGTAAATACAGAACGCCTTAGCAAAGGTTATCATTAGGGTGACCAACTTTGAAAGACTCCATGTACATATTTTTAAATAATTCACAAATGTTGACTTGGAATATTCTAGCACATCTGAAAAGAACATAATGTCAACATTAGATATTTAAATGTGAGCATTACTGAAAAATGCCATGGATGGAAAAATGCAACCAACAGTGAGAAAATGTGAAATAGGCAATGAAAAGAACAACATTAGATACAGCATGTATTTAGGATTTTAAATTCTGGCTACTTCCAAACAAGATTTTCAGTTCCTAGCAAATATGAGCATATGGAAAAACATTTTTTATGGTTTTTCTACAGTCTATACTTTGAAATACTGGTTTCTTTGTAGTTACAAAATGCTACTATAAGTAAGATCTGCCAGAAACTAAAATTTGGGCTGGACAATGTTTCCATCCTGCATCTAAATACTCCCAGATAAGTGGAAGGATTTTAGGATGTTAGCTTGAGGCTATATGGCTGTTATATATAATCATTTCCACCAAGCATATACTTTGTGCCTGCTATGTGCAAGCACTGTTTGAGCCTTTTATACATACTATCCTACTCAATCTTCACAACTACTTGGCTTGGTCGTTATTGTAATTTTACAAATAAAGCAATCAAAACACAAAGAAATTAAGCAACTTGCACACAAATCTATTTGATGACAGAATCCAAGCTCAAAACCTACTGCATTTTTTTAATTGAGCAACCAAAGAGTCTTGAAAATATAAAAACCAATTTTAACACAATTCTAATTAGACTATATAAAATTTCCTCAATTAAATCTCACACAAGATAAAATATCAGGAAAATATTTTACTTTTTTCTTTAAGGAGGCTGGGGACAACTTTCTTTCTTTTTTTTTTTTTGTAGAGACAGAGTCTCACTTTATTACCCTCAGTAGAGTGCCGTGACATCATAGCTCACAGCAACCTCCAACTCCTGGGCTTAGGCGATTCTCTTGCCTCAGCCTCCCAAGTAGCTAAGACTACAGGCGCTGGCCACAGTGCCCAACTATTTTTTTGTTCAAGTTTGGCCGGGGCCGGGTTTGAACCTGCCATCCTTGGTATATTAGGTCCTACCCACTGAGCCACAGGAACCACCCATGGAGGCTGGGGACAACTTTCAAAAGTAAAATAAACTTAATGCTAAGAAATGAAAACTTTTTTTTTTTAGAGAAAGTTTCACTTTGTCACCCTCAGTAGAGTACTATGGCGTCACAGCTCACAGCAAACTCCAGCTCTTGGGCTTAGATGATTCTCGTGCCTCAGCCTCCTGAGTGGGACTACAGGCACCCACGACAACGTCCGGCTATTTTTCTGTTGTAGTTTGGCCAAGGCCGGGTTCAAACCTGCCATCCTCAGTATATGGGGCTGGGGCCCTACTCACTGAGCCACAGGCGCTGCCCCAAAATTAAAACTTTTGAAGACAATCTAAAATATATCACAATTAAAATATAACTGAAAAAATTAATTATAAAGGGCAACTTGCCTTTCATAATTAAAGAAAACTTTCCTGATTCAATTACTTAACAGTTCATAAAGAAACAAATCCTCCTCCTACTCAAGAATGACTGATTCTCCAAATAATATAATAGTTATTAATAGGTTATTTAATCATGTGGTTTTTTTTTTTTTGAGACAGAGCCTCAAGCTATTCCCCTGGATAGAGAGGGCTGTGGCATCACAGCTCACAGCAACCTCCAATTCCTAGGCTCAAGTGAGTCTCTTGCCTCTGCCTCCCAAGTAGCTGGGACCACAGGTGCCCACCACAACGCCCGGCTATTTTTAGGTTGCAGCCGTCATTGTTGTTTGGTGGACCCAGGCTGGATTTGAACCTGCCACCTTAGGTGTATGTGGCTGGTGCCGAGCCAATCATGTGTATTAAAAATATTTTTTAAATATATTTTATAATGTTAATTATCTTTAAAGAAAACAAAAAGTAATTGTAATAGATAATGTGGCCCCTTCAATTGCTTATGAAATATTAGCTACTTTCCTTGTCCATTAAGTTATGCTTCTCACCAATCCCCTGAATTTTTTCACCAGGGCCATTTTTCCAACCTTTTTTAAAAGTATGAAACTGGTAAAATAGACAACAATCAGGAGTACAAAAATACACCTGACATTTTAACTTAACAAGAATTAAATATATGCAAAGCTCAGCACCATTGGAATTAGACGTTAAGAAAAACGCATATACTTTTCAAAGCACTGTAGAGAAATCAATCTGTTTTGGCAATAATGGTTTTCTTAAAAGAACCCCAAATAGAAAAAGAGAAAGTGTGGTTTCACGGTAGCTTACCCTTTTCTCTGACACCCCATCCTGGCCTGTTGGCTCTCTCTCGTCATGTGTCTCTTTCAGGACTGGCATATGTTTTTTGTATGCTGGCTCTCTGTTTAAGGTTGTGTATCCTATGTGCTCATAAATTGGGTTTATCGTCATCTTGGCAATGTATTCTGCTGCCTTGGTTTCAATATAGAGAGTAATCAAGCCATCAGTCACCAGATCGTGGATGGACTCAAAGCGTTTCTCCCCAACAAAGTGTTTTCCATCGTAGTAGAGCCTGAAGTTTCTGGTTTGACTTCCAAATCTGCCTCAATGAAATGGGAAAGATGTTTTTAAGAAAAATAAGCAAGTGAATTCCTTCTGAAAGAAAAAAAACCCTACTGCTTTGTTTGTGTATGTCTCCCTTGTTTGTTTAAATAAGCTATGGGTAATCTCTGTGAATCATTTGGAACACATCAAATTAAACTTTTGAACACAGAGAATGAACTTGAATTAACTAGGGACAGACAGCAAAAAGCATGCCTACCCTAGAAGAAAGAATTTGTTCCTATTTATCTTTTTCAGCCACTTCATTATGCTTGTAGGAGAATAAACCTCACGCTCTGTTAAGCCAGGTTAAGATTGTTCAGTATTCATGTGGCCACGCCATACTACATGATAATTCTATGTTCATAGTCAAGTTGATCAATAAAAGTACACAATGTACTTTAGACCTCAGCATTCATGCCTTTTAATAGGAAAGCTCCACTTAGGGCTCACCTGAATATGATGCCAGCAATCATTTAAAGTAGAGCTGACAAAAAAAAAAAAAAAGGTAGAGCTGACCCCAGAACCTGAGCCATGTAGGGCAGGGTAGCACAGAAACACACTTTTGCTATTTCTGGCTACAGGCCAAGGACTTGCTCTTCCCTTGTTACAGTCATTCTGCTGTGTCTGCTGCTTAAGCCTGTGCAAGAAATGTTTGCAATCTATAGCGCATACAAGTCACATATACTATCACACTACAGAAATTCTGTTTTCAGTTTAAAATCCTGTTTTGATGACATGCTATAACGACTGGAGAAGAGTGGTTTCCTTTTGTGATTATTTTGGTATTTTGGTTCCTGCAGCAAATCTCAGAAAAGGATCCAAGTTAACATGATCATCATCAGTATCTTTGCAAGAAGACAGATTATACGCAAGAGAATTCACTGACTTTAATCAAAAGACACTAAGATCTGCCAGTAGCACGGTCTCCTAAAGGCAACCCTGAGAAAGCCTAATTAAAAAATAAACACATCAGGAAGAATTTAATTTCATTTTTGAAAGCACATAGAACAGAGATGAACTAAAATACTAAAATAATCACTGTTTAAGTTAAGTGTTAAATGGGACTAAAAACTTGTTATACAACAATATTATTCTGGCATAGGTTACAGCCCAAATGGACAGGAGTTAGAAACATCTTAATGTGCTCCTAAAAAAGGAAATAATGTCTTTTTATAATGGACTGAGGCTTCTCTGTTTCTATGGTTCAAATGAAACTTTAATAATTATTTAATCTAGAATCCAACATACTACTCACGTTGGCCATTCCAATACATGTATGTGTATAATTTATCCATCTTTAGGGTTTTTAAAAGCAATAAATTTTACACTAAAGTAAATTATCCATAACTGTACTTTTCTGTTCTCCATTTTCCTCTAATGTTGAAGGCATATTTCTCCCAGGTAAGTCTAAAAATTAGGAAGATAAAACTCCTACTTCAAAGTTTAAATATATAAAAGTTTTTCAATTTAATATACTGCTTTTATCATTTCCTTTTTTCTGGTATAAATTATCTGCTTATTACAAATAAACATGGAAGGTCATTTCATAATTTTTATAAGGCTATAAACAATAAACACACAAAATAGTGTTTATCATTAAGTTCCTTGATTTTTTAGTTGTATCAGAGCCATTTCCGTGGGGCTCAGACCACTTTACTCCTGCTGGTGCTTATGATTTTATGGCAGGCATTTCTATTCTGGATATGGCTCTTAAAGACAATTCAAATAATGGCGTTGAAATCTGAGAACTATAGAGACATGAAGGGAAGATGGGTGAAAGGACTCACAAGGCTGAGAATGGTTTGATTGAAAGAGTAGAAGTCTAGGTTCGATTCCTGGCACTTCACAAAGGGCTTCTCTAAATCTATTCAAGAAGAGGATTTCTGGCTACCCATAGGGTATCATCCAAAAAAAAGATCATTTGTCCTTTTCTCTTTCTCAATACAGCGATTTTAAGAGATGATTTCCAGTTTCTCCACAGCCATCCAGTCCAATCGAACCTTCAGATATGAGGGAGCTGATCAGATAAACAACTCATAACATGCTTTGATTAAAATTGAGCCCCAAAGGACAAGAAAATGAATTTCTATTTTGGAATTATGATTGATTTTTCAAAGAAAAATTACAGCATTTTTACTGACAGAACTGCCAACGTTTCCTTGCCAAATCTGAACTATTCTCTTTTACCTAGGAAGTTATATAACAAATAGCATCACAGCACAGACCATCAGAGAGATTCTCCACTTTCTTGATCTGATCTGAAAGGCATGTTGTACTTTGAGGGATCAGAAACAGAAAAAGGTCAGAAAATCTTTGAGAAAGGTGGAGGATGGATATGTCTATTTTACATAAGAAGAGCCATAAAAAGGGAGATGCTAAATCTAAGGGCAAAGAAAGACTTCTTCCTTATAAACACTTACTGCTGGCAGATAATCATTTATTCAAGGAACAATTCACAAAACACCCAGGAACTCTGTTAAGCATTAGGTAGTTCATAATAAAGTTCCTGTCCCCTTGGAACCCCAATGGAAAATAGATGAAATGAAAAATAGGTCAATACAAAGACATGAAATGCTAAATTTTAAAAAGTTTACCTTCAAATTGATTTTTCAAACGACTATGAAAATGTATACAATCTTTCTTTTGCATAGAAAAGTTACATTTCTGTAAAGTGGTTCATAAAACCAAGTGAATCTAATTATCTCCCTCACACTATAAAAACCAAGAACCTCACTGCCTAATAAGATCTCAGAGCATGACAGGTAAGCTTACATAAGAGCTCAGAGGTATTGCTTACGTCCAAGTATAAAAGCACTCTCACAGTCTTAAAATAGGGTTTGGCCAGGGGCAAGACAGTGTGGGTCCTAAGTGTTTAACAGAAAACACAGGCTTTGGCATGAGACAGATGTAAGATACAAATCCGGGGTCTGCTACCTCTAAGCTGTGTGACTTTGGGAAAAAATCACTTGTCAGATTCTGGATCTAAGAAATAGAAATAACATCACTCTACCCCATATGATCGCGAAGCGATTTAAGTCAAAGCTAAATATATATAGCAGGCTCAATGAATGGTAGCTTCTCTTCTTCTCTGTTAGCAAAGAAAGACGGAATGAGTTACCAAACAATCAAGTAAAACAGAAAAGATATTAGATAGATATGTATGGGAGATGACTGAAAAATAACTGGCAGGATATGACTGACTTATTTTACAACCAACAAAAGGCAAGGAAGAACTCTTTGTGAAATTTTTCTCCCGGATGGGACTGTAACAGAGTGCAAGGTGGGGGGAGAAGGAGCAAGTGAAGAAGGTCTTTCCACTGTGCCCTGGATTCAAAGGAGAAAGGTCAGGAAATGTATTCATATTGAAACAGGGCATGTTGAATAGATCTAGTGACACTCCTGGACTCCAGACTGCAGAGTACCAAACTGTAAAAACTATTCAGCTAAGCCATTCCCCCCGACTTCTTATAGAATTTTCTCTTCATCTTTTCCTATAACTTCTGACCTTGCTTAATAGCTACTTATTCCCTTGTGAATGTGCTTGAAACTGTACAAGCCCGATTCTCACCTAGATAGAGTTCAACAAGATGAAAATTGATTTTCTCCAAAGTGGTACTGTAGTAAACAAACAGAAAAGAAAGACAGGGACAATATGCTTTAAACTGCTACTATTTTACATAATTGCCGCTTTCTAGAAAGAGTATCTTTTTCTCCAGTGATTGTAGGTTTTAAAACTTATTTAATGCTGTGCCCAGTTTCATTGAGATGAATTTCAAAACATACAGTTCTGACACCTAGCTTTTAAACAATAAAAATATCATCCCATTTTAAAGTCAGTGAATAATATTGATAAAAATTAATCTAAAAGAACAAAATGATGGAAGTATATATAAAGAAATAGCCCTTGGAATTTTACTTTACTTTTTTCTAAAACCAAGAATTAGCTCTGATTTGAGGCTGAAGTTATGGAAGTACCTCTTCAAAGGGAAGCTCAAGCTAACAGATGCCTTCTGTTAACAGACAGAAAACAAAACATATACAACACTTGTCTAAGCTGTTAGAAGTATTTCCAGCAGCCAAAAAGAAAACCAGCTTTATTTATCATAAATGTGTGTGTACTGTTTACCAGAGTCAAAGAAGCTAATCTAATGGTAAAATAAAAATATTTCACAAATTCTTCCAATCATAAATATGCCCCTGAAAGAAAAGTTAAAACAGAAATACGAATAAAGCATTCAATTAAATACTAAAATATAAATTTAGATGGATTCTATGAGTTAAGAGACGCCGAGAAAGAGAGAGCATAGTTATCCACAACTATGCTTTCTCCATCTGAATCTTTGTTAGGCTATAACTTTTGTCTATCTTATTATACAAATATAGATAGAAAATGGGGCAAAGTATTAAAACATGTCAACTCACGATATTCATTTGGCCAAATAAATAATTTTCAGTGAAGAAGCAATCCAATTTGCCTAACTAAACTACCAAAGATGGCACCAGGAAGCCATCTTCTGGAAGGTGTAATTGATAGAGAAGGATTAGCTCAAAGTTTGTTGAGGAAACAGTTAGACTTATACCTCCTGCCTTCTAATCCTGTCCCTAGTGTTACCCCTACCTCACTATGGCAGACAAGTTCTGTTCTCCAGGGCTTATACTTTTCCTGACAGGAGACTGGAAGATTCTTCTCTGGGAAATCTGATCAACCCAAGTGAAAAGGACTTAAGAAAAGAGACCATCATCCTGTAATTGCCAAGCTCTTAGAACTACCAGTCAGCTTTTCAGCACCACTTAAAGATGTTTATGGGCAGTCAGCCAAGGACTACCTGACATCTGAAGATTTCTCTCATGAAACACAAAGACTGATAAACAGAATAAAAGTTGGAGAAAATGAAATCATGCATGGAAATGAAAAAAATTTTTGATTATTAGTATGCTAAAGAAAAATTCCTGTTCCTACTTTTGAATAGAGTTTAACCAAGAACCATTAGAATCCTGGAAAAAAGGAAATATAGAATACTTAGAAAAATAAGTAGAGAAAGGAAGAGAGCATAAAGAAAAACTTTAAGGCTCAGCACCTGTGGCTCAAGTGGATAAGGCGCCAGCCACATACACCCAAAGTGGTGGGTTCGAATCCAGCCTGGGCCCGCCAAACAACAATGATGGCTGCAACCAAAAAATAGCCAGGAGTTATGGTGGGCACCTGTGGTCCCAGCTACTTGGGAGGCTGAGGCAGGAGACTCGCTTGAGCCCAGGAGCTGGAGGTTGCTGTGAGCAGTGAAGCCATGGCACTCTACCCAGGGGACAGCTTGAGGCTCTGTCTCAAAAAAAAAAAAAGAAAAACTTTAAACTAGAAATGAAAGACAAAATTGAGGGTGGTGCCTGTGGCTCAAGGAGTAGGATGCCACCCCCATATATCGGAGGTGGTAGGTTCAAACCTGGCCCCATCCAAAAACTGCAAAAAAAAAGAAAGAAAGAAAGATAAAATTGAGAAAATTCTCAAGAAAAGGAAAAAGATGAAAAGATGGAAAAAAGAAGAGAATAAAATAAGGTTGAGAATCAATACGGATACCTATAGAAGAATGGAGCTGAAGAAATAGAAGGAATCGAAGAGATAATTCAAAACAATTTATTATGACAGATTACAAGTTTATACAATGGATAACAAATTAGGCCCATATCAAGATAGTAAACAGGAACAAATATTCAAAGAATAGTCCAGCAATCACAAATAAATCCTCAGACTGGCAAAATTTAACAAGTCTGACAGTATTAAGTACAAACAAGAATATAGAGCATCTAATATAAGCAGCACCTGGTATACTGCTTAACAAAGAGGTTTTACATTATTTAGTAAAGCTGAATATATACACACCCTACAGCAGCAACCCAGGGCTTGTGGGCACCAAGAGAGGTATACACAGAGGTGTTACTTATGCATTACTTTTTGAAGTTTAATTGAATTACAGTAGCAACATGTAGCATGATGTTTGTTCAAAAGATGGCATTAATCAAATGAATGTTAGTGTCACCATGTAACAGGCTTGAATAAAATAGCTTTTTCTCTTGAATTTCTACACATTTTTTTGCACCCACTGTGTATGTGTGTGTGTGTATATATATATATGTATATATATATACACATGACAGCAATGTCCATAAGTGACTGAACCTGGAAAGCGTACGAATTCCCAGTAAAATAGAAAAATTACGGTACATATACCGTGATGGTTAATTTTTTGTCTTTGAGAGATCCTTTTACATCATTTGCCCTCTTGGAAATTGTTAATTGTTCACTACTGCCTATAAGAAGTCCAATCACTTTAGCAAGAAAGCTATAAGTCCTTGAGAATAAGTTATTAGCTCTACTTATGTTAAAGCACCAGAGAATGACATAGTACCTGTCATATATTATGCTCTAAGTGGCTGTTGAATAGAATTTAAAAGGTGTCATTAATACTTTTCCTTAAGTTGGCCAGTGACATGTAATGATAAAAAGTATTTTTAAAAAAACATGAGAATTACATAGAACTGCCAAAATATAATCAGAGTACTAGAGTTTTGTTGGGCATAATTTAAAAAGAAGTGGTAATTACCATGATACAGTGTTTTGTCATTTGCAGAGCTATAATGTTCTGGGTGTGAGAACCTATATAATATGAAGCTGCTTCCCATATTGACAATTGGGAGTATATAAATGAGAAGAATGTATTGAATAAATTACAATAATTTGTTACCCATTATTTTTCATCTTACTAACTAGAGAACCAATCCTACACATTGTGTTCAGCCACTGTAGAAATTTATGCTTTTACTTACAGAAAAGTTTTATACCCATTCCAATCTTTTAAAAGGCAGAGTAGGCGTAGAAATGATAATTTTTGCACAATTAATAACAGATTTGGCTTATTAAAATCTTTTTGCAATTGGACTACTATACTGGGATAAAAAAACACAAAAATCTACAAAATGATGGAGTTATACCTGTGTGCAAATTCTTGTAGAGTTTTATACCTGTAGAAGTGTGAGTTTGTAGACAAACACAAATCTACATATTCATACATGTTTTTCTCTTAAATACACAAAACTTTTCTTTAATCACTCCAGTATAAATTATACCATTCTTAATATCATATATGAAGATAATTTAATATTTCTGTTGATGACTTGGGCTCACTTATGTAGTGTTTGAATACAGAAATATCCCCAAGACTATGGTAATATACTGAGTTGCCTTTCCTTGATCTAAACTGCCCCCAATTATAGAAATTTCAGTTCTTTGTTGTAGTTTTCTATTTCTAAATGCTCTTTATAGGTTATCAACTATGTTCACTTTTCAATTTGCAATCTTGAAAAAAGACAAAAATATATATATTTCATATTAAAACTGTATCGAACAGACGCAAATGGGGGTTTACTGCAATAAACACAAGGGCTCTGAGACAGCTACTGAGTCACCAGAGGCATTTCCATTTATTTCTAGCTTTAGGGCTGTATTTTGGAAGCCTGGCATTACCAACAGACTGACTTCCAGGTAGGAGGAAGCTACAGCAGATGAGCAGATACACTCCTAAATTTGGTCAAGCACTCACTTTTTAATATCTAGTGCTCGTTAACAATTAGCAAATGATTACATTTTACTCATAAAAAGTCAATTTATTAATGTATAATTTACATAGAATAATGCATCCAATTTAAAGTGCACAGTTTAATGAGTTTTGACAAATGCCAACGTCACATTTAAGATTCAGAACATTTCCAACACCTTCAAAGGTTTCCTGATGTCCTTTTGCAGTCTTGTCCCCTGTCCTACTCAACAACTTATCTGTTTCCTATCACTATAATTTTCTGTTTCTATAAATGGAATTACAGAACATATATTCTTTTATGTTTGGATATCTAAGTTTCTTTTTTGTTTGTTTTTTTAAGAGACAGCGTCTCACTTTATTGCCCTCGGTAGACTGCTATGGTGTCACAGCTCACAGCAACCTCCAACTCCAGGGCTTAGGCGATTCTCTTGCCTCAGCCTCCCAAGTAGCTGGGACTACAGACACGCACCACAATGCCCGGCCACTTTTTTGTTGCAGTTTGGCTGGGGCCGGGTTTGAACTCGCCACCCTCGGTATATGGGGCTGGTGCCCTACTCACTGAGGATATCTAAGTTTTTAACATAAAAATTTACTTTAAATTAATAAATACTGTTTTCATCAGATTTTAAACTAGACTAGGATTTCTGATAATGGAAAAACAATAAACCATATTTGTATTTGCTACTTTTTTCCTGGGGTCATGTTTCAGTTAGCCTCTTATCTCTAATAAATTTAAACATAAAGCATTGAACATAATCAACCTGTTAGACGAAAAAAGGAATTATCAACATAAAAATGGTAGCCACTTACTGACTTTTAATGGCTAATAAGTAAAAGGCTTAACATGTAATACAGAATATATCTTTGTGTGTTTATTTTAATAATACTAATTAACACATTTTGAGTGTTATCGCTAGGCACTAGGTGTGCATTATCCCAAATAATCTCACCAATAACTTTATGAGGCATTATTATTACATCCTTATTTTGTAGATAGGAAAATGAGCCTTAAGGAGATTAAGTAACCTGCCCAAAGGCACACAAAAACGTAGGAACCACCAAGAGTTTGAATCTACCACTGTCTGACTGCAAAGCCATACTCTAAATAATTGACCACTTATATTGATTTAAAATCACAGGTAGGGTTTGGCACCTGTGGCTCAAGTGGCTAAGGCGCCAGCCACATACACCTAAGGTGGCAGGTTCAAATCCAGCCCAGGCCTGCCAAACAATAGTGATGCTGCAACCAAAAAAAAAAAAAAAAATAGCCAGGCATTGTGGCGGGCACTTGTGGTCCCAGCTACTTGGGAGGCTGAGACAGGAGACTCACTTGAACCCAGGAGTTGGAGGTTGCTGTGAGCTGTGGGGGACAGCTTGAGGCTCTGTCTCAAAAAAAAAAAAAATCAGAGGTAGATTCGAAACCCCAGGGCCAAAAAAGATCATCAAAAGCCCTATAATTAGGCTATATATCTTTCAGAGAAACATAGCCAAAAAATCATGAGTATCTGTCCACTTAAGAGATCATGATATAATAGTAGTAAATAGAATAAAAAATGGCCTTCTGAAGCTTTTATTTTTTTGCAGTTTTTTTAAGCTTTTTATTTATACAAAGAACTATATCACAAGTATTCTGAATCTGAAAATTTACTATTAAATGCAATTCTATTGAATAAGCCTAGAACACATGTGTACCAAGCACCAGGGTGAAAGAAGCCAAAGTGAATAAGACATTGTTTTTGCCCTAGAGAACCTCAGTTCACTTTTAGAGACAGACAGATATATACATATTTATTGTGAGTAGTACCTATACCTAGATATATTTAAGGAACATATAAAGATCTTTTCAGAAAATAAATTAATGACTATATTATCAAAATCTCTAGGCCTAACCATATTCAGCACAAACTCAAATATAACCTGGCATATTAGGTACCATCCTAAATATCAAAACACCTGAGTCATCAGTAGACTTCTAAGGGAAACTAAAAATCTGCCAGCAAGTAGCTATTGGAATTCTTCACAAAAATTTTGAAAGCCCTAGCAGGAGAGTTCAATCTGTAGTATGGAGGATGACCTCAACTGAGAACAGAAGTAGAGCCAAAAGCTAACACATTGTCTGAAACAAGAGAAGATGGGAAGCAGGAGGAGTAAGGAACACTCTCAGGAAGATGACGAGAACCATAAGATAGCTATTTAAGCCTGAGGATAACACGAGGCAGTCCTAGGTTACCTGTTCTACTACACTCAACAAAGAAAGGACAATATGGGGGGAGGGGCAGACAAAACAAATCAAAGGAAACAGTCAGTGTATTTAATAAGAACAATGTATCAATATGTGAACTAAAATACCCTTATGAGGACTTCAGATATCAGTTAAGAAGTTGCAGTACTCTAGGGAAGGGCAAAGCCCAGAACAGGTGCATTGTAAGAAGAGTCATTTACTTTATCCACAATAACCCCTCCCCAAACATAGTATGGCTGTCAACTCTGCTTGTGGCTTCTGGGTGGAGATATGGGAGTAGAAGGAAGAAGAGTAAAACATGCATTCAACATTTCTGCTTTCTGGAGGTCTTCCTGGGGACTGGTTTTTCTCTCCCCTGACTTAGAGTGCTAATGGAACTGGCATCATGAGGATGGCTTGAAGCAGCAACAGAGGCCTGTGATGCCACAGACGGAGGTCAGCCAGCTTGATGTGAAGCCTCCAAAGTTGCTCAACTCATGGCTTCTTCCTCAGAAGGGAAGAAGAGTAAGTGCATATATAGTGTTCACCTTTTCAGAGAACTACTCGGGTACTAGTACCTCACCTGATTCAGGAAGCTTAAGGGAGCTGGCATACTTTGAATGGCTGAAGCCTTCTAAGAACAAAGCAGAGAGGGGCAACTTGCTGCTGTGGACCACAGAATATACAATAAGACAGACACCAAAGGGAGTAAGAGATTATGACCTCCTGGAAAATAAACTAGCAAACCTCTCTAACTGGGATGAACAAGCCCAGAGAAATGACAAGCTTCCTGAAATGTTTCAGAGTGCCTCACAATCTCTAGACAGGCTGATTGGCAAATGTCCTACCTTATACAATCAAGTGCATAGAGGGTGGGAGAGGTGGCTATTTTTTAAAATACATAAAACTTAGGTAACAACACCAAACTTACAAAGCACACCAAGAAACAGGGAAAGAGAACAATCAATGGAATAAAATGAATCTGAAATCAATCCCCCTGAATGGATATCTATAAATCACCTGGCAATAAATCTCTAAAATAAGCTCAGTCATCTATAAGACAGCACAGATAAACAACTAAACATTAGAAAAATATGCAGGAAAAAAATACTATTAACAAAGATAGAAACTATAAAAAAGAAACAAATTCTGGCGGCACCCATAACTCAGCCACATATACCCAAGCTGGCATGTTCAAACACGGCCTGAGCTGGGCCAGCTAAAAAACAATGATAACTCCAACAAAAAAATTGCTGGGTGCCGTGTTGGGCGCTTGTAGTCCCAGCTACTGGGGAGGCTGAGGCAAAAGAATTGCTTAAGCCCCAAGAGTTTGAGATTGCTGTGAGTGGTGATGCTACAGCACTCTACTGAGGGCAAGATAATGAGACTCTGTCTCAAAAAAAAAAAAAAAAAGGAACAAATTCTATTGTTGAAGAACACAACTGGATAAAAAAAAAAAGTCACTGGAGGGGTTCAACAGCAGATTTTACAAGGCAGAGGAGGAGCAAGGAAGAAAGATTAATAAAGAAAAGCAAAGAAACTGTAAGGAACTTAAGGGATACTACCAAGTGCACCAATATAGGAGTTCCAGAAGGAGAAAAAGCAATAGAGAGCTTATTTGAAGAAATAATGGCTGAATGTTAATGCCTGTATGTTATTTATATAAAGAAGATATATAGACCAATGGAACAGAATAGAGAGTCCAGAAATAAGTACTTAAGTATTTGGTCAAATAATCCTTAACAAAGTGCTAGGACTGTCTCTTCAACAAATAGTGCTGAAAAAACTGGATATCCACAGGAAAAAAAATCTTTTGTATATATCATATACATAAATCAACTAAAAATGGATTTAAAACCTAAATATAAAACCTAAAACTATAGAACTGGTAGAAGAAAGCAAAGGGAAAAGCTTTGTGACATTGAAATGGGCAAGATTTTTTTGGATATTACATCAAAAAGCACAAGTTAAAAAAATAAAAACCAACAATTAGCACTATTATCAAACTTAAAAACTTCTGCATAGTAAACAATCAACAAAGTGAAAGGGCATTATAGGGAATTAGAGAAAATATTTGCAAATCATTTATCAGATAACAATTAATTTCTAAACTATATAAAGAACTTCTAAAACTCAACAGCAACACCACAACTCACAAGTAACCAAATTTAAAAACGGCCCAAGGAAGAGACATTTCTCCAAAGGAGATAGACAAATGGCCAGCAAGCATATGAAAAGATGCTCAGTAACACTCTTCATCGGGGAAATCCAAATCTAAATCACGATGAGGTATTACTTTATACCCATTAGGATGATCACTACCAAAAATACAGAAAATAACAAATATCAGTAAGGATACAGGGAAAGTGGAACCCTTGCATACGGTTGGCAGGATTATAAAACAGTGTAGCCACTATGGAAAACTACATGGAGGTTCTTCAAAATACTAGAAATAGAACTACTATATGACTCAGCACTCTGACTTCTGCATATATATCTAAAAGGATAGAAAACAGGATCTTTCCATCTTGCCTTTGTTGTGTTTTTGAAACAGAGTCTCTGTCACTGGGGCTAGAGTGCAATGTTGTCAACATAGCTCACTGCAACCTCCAATTCACAGGCTCAAATGATCCTCCATCTTCAGTCTCCTGAGTAGCTGGGACTATAGGGGCACACCCACAGAGTTTACTCATTTTCCTAATTTTTTGTAGAAATGGAGTCTCACTCTTATTCAGAGTCAAGTAAGCCTACCATTTCAGCTTCCTGAGTAGCTAGAATTATAAGAGCACATCACCAAAATCCTGGGTGCAAACAGGATTTTGAAGATACTTGCATACCCATATTCACTATAGCATTATTCACAACAGACAACATGTGCAAGCCACCTAAATGTTCCCTGATGAATATGTAAAGATGAAAATGTGGCACAGGAGTCCCCCCTTACCCACAGTGTTGTTTTCCATGGTTTCAGTTACCCGTGTACAACCATGATCTGAAAATGTTAAATGGAAAATTCCAGAAACAATTTCTAAGATTTAAACCGCACTATTCTGAGTAGTGTGATGAAGGTTCACCCATTCATCTCTATCCCAGCCAGGGTGTGACTCATCCGCCTCTGTAGCACATCCATGCTGTGTATATGCCACCACCTGTTAAGTCACTCAGTAACAGGTTATCAGATGGAAAACCAGACTATATATAGGGTTAGTACTATCCACAGTTGCAGACATCCATGGGGGTGGGTGGGGTGGAGGCTTAGACAGATCCCCTGAAGACAAGGGGCAATTACTTAATGTATACCTGCAATGGAATTATTCAGCTTAAAAAAGGAAGGACATCCTTTCACATGCCACAACATAGATGAACCTTGAGGACATTGTGCTAAATGAAATAAGCTAATCACAAAGAGATTCCAGTTAACATGAGTTATCTAAGGTAATCAAAATCATGGAGAAAGCAGAATGGTGGCTGCTGCTAAAGGACAGGAGGGGGATGAAGTGGGGAGTTGTTCAATGGATATAGTTTCAGTCACCAAAGATAAAAGTTACGGAGATCTATTATACAACAATGTGTATATGGTCAACACTATTGTAAATACACTTAAAAATTATTAAGAGCTTGGGCCTATAGTCCCAGCTACTAGAAGGCTGAAGCAAGAAGATCAGTTGAGCTGAGGAGTTTGAGGTTGCTGTGAGCTATGATGCCATGGCACTCTA
>CAUYQV010111425.1:0-13993 GCA_963574575.1 Galagoides demidoff
TGGAGGGTCTGCTCCCTCCAGATAACTGTCAGGATGGTCATGTTACCCACCAGGGTAATGAAGAACATGGCACAGAAGGGTATGGAGATCCAGATGTGCACAGCCTCCAGCCCAGGAATGCCTGTCACCAGGAAGGTGGAGAAGAAGGAGTTGGTGCTGTTGACAGGAAGCTTGATGCTGAGGCTGCATGCCTGTCCTAGAGTGAAATGCATATTCTTAGACGCACATGGTAAAATGTGATTTGAGGAATTAGTTGCCTAATCATACCTTTTCTTTCAACCTGTTCATGATATTTGCCTAACATGAAATTCAATGCTATTTCCCAGCATAAAGCACTTGAGCCTTTAAACTAGAAAACAAGACCTTCTTTTTGATCAAATTGCCTTTTGATCAAATTGCCTTACTACTCTAAATGTAGTTCATGGGCGCATTTTAATATGGTATGCATTCTATGTAAGTACAGAAATCAAAAGTAAGCTTATAAAAACATTACATCATCCCAGAAAATTTACATGTTATGTACGTAAATACATAAATGTTCTAATGTATGTCTTAAATACATTAATGTTAATTAAATACATAAATGTTTTAAATGTATGTTAAAATTTGACTGTTTAATATTTAGACTTTGAGTGTGAATACTCTAGTATAAATCATTACTAACCTCACGAAAACATTTCTTTTAAACTAATCTTGACTATGTATAAGATCTAATGCTGTTTTTTAATATATATCTGAGCCCACATTAGAAAATAATATCTTTTCTATTGAACAAATTCTACAAATGTGTTATCTAATTCCAAGGAAAAAAAATCGTAATTTTTTTTTAGACAGTCTCACTATGTCACCCTTGGTAGATGGCTGTGGCATCACAGCTTACAGCAACCTCAAACTCTTGGCCTTAACTCTTGCCTCAGCCTCCCAAGTAGCTAGGACCTGACACAAAGCCTGATTATTTTTTATTGCAGTTGTCATGGTTGTTTTAGCTGTCACAGGCTGGATTCAAACCCGCAAGCCTTGGTGTATGTGGCTGGCGCTGTTTTTAATTTATCTAAGTTATGAAACTGACATAATGATATTTTAAACTGCCATATTTAAAATAAATCAATTTAGTTGGAATCCTCAATAAATAGTGTTTATTTAAAACCTATATTGTAGTAGCAGTATTACAGTATTCGATAAATTACTTTCTACCTTGGTTAAAAATTATGTTAGACCAATTATTCTGTGTGATACTAGTTATAAAAGCATATTTTGATCTGTTTCTTTTTTTTATTATAAAGAGATTAGTACAGAAATTGAAAATAATCATTTAGAAAGTTTTATATGTTTGATACAATAATTATGTTTCCTTGCCTTATTAATATGCCTGACTCTGTTTTAAAGTCTACTTTTATATTGCAACAATTTAAGTTTAGTTATAATTTATACATTTACAAAATGGTTTGTTACATATTGGGATTGTTTTCAAGTGGAACTTTACCATCATATAACTTAAGAAATATTACATTACATGACAGCTCAATGCTGAACATAAACATACATTTTTCTTAAATTACGTACATAGGAAAATTAAAGAATATTTATATATAATTCATAATACAAAAGTCATGATTTCAAATTGCTTAATAGTTTTTTAAATAGTATGTAGGTTCTATGTAATTTTACATAAATAATTTTTAATTTTTTTTTGAGACAAAGTCTCACTCTGGCATCCAGAGTAGAGTGTCATGGCATCATAGCTCATAGCAACCTCTAGTTCTTAGGTTCAAGTGATCATCTTGCCTCTGTTTTACTATTTTTAGAGATGGGGTCTTGCTATATTGTTCAGGCTGGTCTGGAACTCCTGAGTTCAAGCAATCCAAAGACCTTGACCTCCTAGAATGCTATGGGGCATGAGCCACTGTGCCCAGCCTCAGGGATTATTTTTAAAATTTTTAAATGAGAATATATAAAGATTTTTTGAGTGACTATATATTTATTGTAGTAAGCAGTTCATTTTTAATCATAAAATAGAAAAATATTATACAATGGGTACTTTGAGAAATTGATTCAGTACTGGTCATTTGCTCTTACTTTACTCAATAAAGTATTTGATAAATACTATTGGACATGTTCCTGACTCCAAAATAGGTTTTAAGGTTATAGCAAACATTAAAGCTAGCATACTTAACTACTTTAATTGCAGTGAGAAACATCTGGCAAATATCTAATTCTAATCTTCAATATGTCCGAGAACAGCCAGCTTTATGATCTATTTTACTATAATCTGTTTATCCTGGACAAAATATATGGGAACACCCATGAATCTCCTTCCTACAGACTTCAAAACTCACATATTTTCACCTCACAGGTTCACCCTTACCACTTGCTGTATTTCTGAAACTAAACACACATTATGTCTATACTCCTCACATCATATACAATCATCCTCTCAGACAATTTTAAAATATTTGCATATGCTAATCACCTCAATTTCTCCCTTATCTTCATTCACTAATGTCCTTGCTGTTGTTTTTTGTTGACCTCTAAGGAGACAGGCATGTCAAAATCCTGCCTGGAACCATATGCACTCTAGCGCTGGGAGCCTATGTCATTTCCCAATCCATTAAGATGTCCCTTGAACACAATTTTTGATTAAGGAAAAGTCTGAGAGAAAACAATTATAATAAAAGACTTTTCCCCCAACTCTCACCCGGCTTACTCTGCTATCAAGTATAAGGAATATAAGAATCCTGCCTAGTGCTTTCATCTTTCATTTAGAATAACATTCAGTTTGTCAAACCACAGTCTGGATCAATTCAGATGAGACTTACAGAAATGACAAAAGCAATTAACTTATGTCCTGCATATTTTATGGAAAAAAAAAAAAACACAACACAAGAATGAGAGAGAGAAAACTAGGGCTTGCCCCAGAATCTCTATGGGCATTTTCACCTTTAATTGCCAACTCTGCCGGGTCAGGGATGTGGAAGGGGTCTGGAAAACTCACTTTCTATTTTATGAGAGCACACTCTGTCTTGTCTAATTTTTGTGCCACCTGATGTTAAGTGTCTTCAGTGGAGTTTCTTCTCAATTCCTTTTCTCTCCCATAGGTTCTTGGCATTTTAAAATCTATACTTGTTCTCAGGGCTGTTCATGTTCAAGGGATGAGGTTGAATCTCAAAGCCAGCCTTACTGTAGGTATAAATGCCACTCTACATTTCTAGTTAGGAATACTGTTCTACGTGCTTCAGTACCATTGTCCAAAAATCTCATGCTTTTTAAAAAAATAAAGAAAGAATGATTTCACAGAGAAAAACATTTCCCAGATGACTGGGATCCTCATATGTGGACAATTCCATCCTTTGATATTGAATTTTAAGTCACAATAGCAATAGCTATTTAGAGTTTCTTCACTCATTAATTTAGCCAAATGTTCTTTGATCTTTATATTTCCAAACTGAAGGCAAACTTTTCTTTTTAAAAACATTTTTTGCTCACCTAGTAGCTCAAGGTAGCTCAGTTTCTGAAGTCTTGCAAGGAAAGATTTCTCTTCCATATTCAAGATCACATAATGTGACCTGTGATCAAATTTAAGTGACTTTATTGTTCTTACAGACTTCCCTTAAGAAATCAAATCCCCTGAGATACCCTTTCCTCTTGATCTGAGAGCTATCATTAACATTTTGTATGATACTTCTGAGAATACAACAAAAATGATACAAATTTTGTGTATTTTTGTATCAGTTATGTTGAAAATAAAACCAATTTCAGTATGGAGCTTCACATGGTAGATATCAAATAAGTGTTGGTATCAATTTAATTCTACTGCAAATCAATTTTAAAATGATTTTTATAGATTTTTGAGTCATTTATATTTTCTGTGATATATTTTGGGAAATCTGGAAAGTTCATTTCATCAAAGGTACCTTATTAAACTCTTTAATATCACTTTAATTCCTATATTTCAGACATGTAACACTATTTAGTAAGTTTAAAGATTTCCTTAGTGTTCATAAATGATAAACTATTAATATATCTGCTTTCCTGCCATTATTGTTTATCCATGCCTATACACTTACCCTACACAAACATATAAATGGGAATGGACATTTTTTTTTTTTTGGATTAAGTCACATACACATAGATCATGAATATATTCATGCATATTGGGATACAATGTGTTGATTTTTGTATACAATTTGACGTGCTTACATCAAACTAATTAGTATAGCTTTCTCCTCATTTACTTGATTATTGTGTTAAGACATCTATGTTCTACACATGATAGATTTAATTTGTTAAATTGCAATATACACCATAAGTGTGATCCCACCATTTACCCTCCCTCCATCAAACCTTCCAACTCCCCTCCCTTCCCACTCCATTTCTCTCCTTCATCCTGGGCTATAGTTGTGTTCTGTCTTTCATAAGAAAGTGTGAGATAAGTTGGTTTCAAAGAAGTACTGAGTACATTAGATACTTTTTCCTCCATTCTTGAGATACTTTACTCAGGAGAATATGTTCCAGGTCCCTCCATGTAAACCTAAAAGAGGTAGTCTACATCTTTTATAAGGCTGCGTAGTATTCCATCTTATACATATGCCACAATTTATTAATCCATTCTTGGATTAATGGGCACTTGGGCTTCTTCCATGACTTGGCTATTACAAATTGAGCTGCAATGAATAATCTGGTGCAAATATCATTTTGCAAAATGAATTTTGGTCTTTTGTATATACTTCTAGTAGAGGAATTGCAGGATCCAATGGCAGGTCAATTTTTAGATCCCTGAGTGTTATCCAAACTTCTTTCCAAAAGGAACATATTAGCTTGCATTCCTACCAGCAGTAGAGAAGTGTTCCCTTTTCTCCATAGCTATGCCAATATCTGTATTTTGGGGATTTTTGTTTTGTAGGCTACTCTTACTGGAGTTATATGGGTACCTTAAAGTGATTTTGATTTGAATTTCTCCAATCACTAAAGGTGGTGAGCATTTTTTCATATGTCTGTAGACCATGCACTTGTCTTCTTTGAAGAAGCTTCTGGTCAGGTCCCTTGCCCATAAGTGAAATGGGATCACACTTTTTTGACATGGAATTTTGATATATAATAAGAATGTGGCATTTAGGAATTTATAATCATAAAATCAAGGACATTTACAGTATTGGTTAAAATTCAATGAAAAATTCAATTTTAGGTACACAAAAAGTACAAGAAGAATGGGCAAAATGTGAATGAGTCAATACATATGAATCTAAAGTGATCACAATTCAATTTTCAATAAAAATTAAAGTAGCAAAATGTGATGGTACTCTTAAAACAGAGTTGAGATAGGTAAAAAGTAGTATTTCTGTTTAATTTTTTTTAACATATATCACTGAATTTATCACAACACAAATGCAAACTAGTTTATTATTAGTTAACTAATAAAAATTGAAGGTATTATCCAGGTGCAGTGGCTAATGCCTATGATCCTAGCACCCTGGGAGGCCAAGGCAGGTGGATTGATTGAACTCAGGAGTGTGAGACCAGCCTTCACAAGAGTGAGACTGTGGCTCTACTAAAAACAGAAAAACTAGCTAGGCGATTGTGGCAGGCACCTGTGGTCCTAGCTACTCTGGAGGCTGAGGTAAGAGGATTGCTCAAGTTCAAGAGTTTGAGGTTGCTGTAAGTTATGATACCATGTCACTCTACCCAGGGCACCCAGCAAGACTCTGTCTCAAAAATAACGTGAATATATTTATGATACAAAACGTGATATGATAATATATAAATATAGATCTATTTATTTATCTATATTTATATATAGTTATATTTATATAAACACAGATATATTTATTTATGTTCTGAAATGGCTAAATCAAGATAATTGACATATATATAACTTCATTTTTTTTGTGTGGTGAGAACACTTAAACTCTGAGCAACTTTCATATGTAACAGATAGTACACAGTAACTACAGTTCACTATGATGAACAATAGATGTGGTTACTATGATGTGCAATGCAGCTCTTGTATTTATTATTCTCTGACTAATATTTGTGCCTCTGGCCAACATCTTCTCAACCTCCTCATGTTTCGTCTCTGGTAATTACTATTGAACTTTCTTTTCCTATGATTTCAACTTTTAAAGATTCTACATATAAGTAAAATTATACAGTGTTATCCTTTCTGTTCTTGGCTTATTTAACTTTTGTATGTATACCATATTTTCTTTTCCCTTAATCTGTTGATAGACAAATAATTGATTTCTTATCTAGGCTATTATGAGTAATGCTGCAGTGAGTACAGAAGTGCTTATATCTGTTTTGTAAACTGATTTTAGTACTTCTGAATTTATATCCAGAAGTGGGCCTGCTGGATCACATGGGAGCTCTATTTTTAATTTTTGAGGAACCTCTATAAAGTTTCCCATATGGCTGTGTTAATTTACATTTTTATCAACTATATGCCTGCATTGCTTTTCTCCACACCCCCTTCAATACTTGTTATCTTGTTATCTTTCATCTTTGTGATAACAGCTCTTCTAACAGATGTGAGTTCATATCTCATTGTAATTTTAATTCATATTTTCCCGATGATCAGTAATATTCAGCATTTTTTCATATGCCTGTGAGCAATTTGCTCATTAGAGAAGCATTTGTTCAGGGCTGTTGCCCACCTTTAAGAGAGTTAGTTTGTACGATTGATTTGTCTGAGTTTCTTAAATAGTTTGCATTTTAGCCCCTTAATTAGAATTCATGGTTTATAAATATTTTCTCCCACTCCATAAGTTATCTCTTCACTGTGTTGATTGTTTCATTTTCTATGAAAAAGCTTTTAGTTTGATGTAATCTCACTTGTCTATGTTTTTACTATTATTTCCTGGGGTCTTAGGTTATCTCAAACAACAATAAACATTGTTCAGAGCATTCCCTCATGTGTTCTTCCAGCAGTTTTACTGTTTCAGTCCTTATGTTTAAGTCTTAAATTCTTGGTTTAAGTGATGTTTATTTTTGTATAGAGTATGAAATGACAGTCTAATTTAATTATTCTGCATGAGGATATCCAGTTTCCCAGCATCATTATTAAAGACAATGTGCTTTCGCCATTCGTCATTTTGTTTTCGAGCCTTTGTCAAAAATCAACTCAATTCTCTTTGTAAATGTGTGGATTTATTTCTATTGCATTGGTCTATTTGTCTGCTTTTTATGTAAGTATCATTTTTTTTTGAGACAGTCTCATTATATCACCCTCAGTAGAGCACCATGACTTCCCAGCTCACAGCAACCTCAAACTCTTGGGCTTAAGTGATTCTCTGGCCTCAACCTACCAAGTAGAGGGGTCTACAGGCACCTGCCTAACACTTCACTTTTTTGTTGTTGTTTTTGTTGTATTTTTTCATTGTTGTTTGGTAGGCCAGGGCTGGGTTTGACTGCCAACCCTGATATAAGTGGCTGGGGCCCTAGCTGCTGAGCTACAGGTGCCAAGCCTACCATGTTGTTTTGATTATTAAAGCTTTAGAGTATACTTTGAAACAGGTAATGTGATACTCCCAACAATTAATTAATTAATTAACTGATTTACTTTTGCTTTCACTATTTGAGGTTAATTTTGCTTTCAAATACATTTTAGATTTTTTTCCCTATTTCTATGACAAAATGACATTTGAATTATGATTGGCCTTATACTAAATCTTCAGATCAATGAATAGTATTGACATTTCAACAATACTAATTCTTCTAATTTCTGAACATGGGCAATCTTTCTGTTTATTTTTATGCTCTTAAATTTAAATATATTTTCATGAATGTTTCTGGTTTTCAGTGTACAGATCTTTCACCTCCTAAGTTAAATTTATTCCTTAAGCATTTGTGAGTGTCTGTCCCATTAAGGAAAATGCAATTTTTTTCTTCATTTGTTTTTCAGATGGCTTGTTGTTAGTGTATAGAAACAGTAATACTGATTTTTATATGTTGATTTTCTATCATAAAGTTGAATACATGTTTTTAGTAATTCTAACAGTTTTGTGTGAGGGAGGGATTCTTTAGTGACTCTTTATATAAAAATATGCTATCTGACAAAAGAGAACATTTCACTTCTTCACTTTCAAACTGGATGTTCTTTATTTCTTTCTCTTGTGTAATTGCTTTGGCTATAACTTCCAATATAATGTTGAATAAACAAAATAGCTCTTTTATCTTTGGAGAAACTAATATAAAGGTAAATTAACTTACTAATCTCAAATAAAATAGTTCATTTTGATAGACAGATAATCTAGAATTGAATGGTCATTTTGGTTCCAATAGTATGTTTCTTCTTCTTCCAATTCAATACATTGTAAAACAACATACAGTTTTAACTTGTATATATTCTAATTAGGAGTGGTAAATTGGTTTTCCCTGAAACAATAAATATGTTTCGAAGGAGAAGAATCAATTTTATGAACATTTGAATTCACATGTGTTTAGGCCAAATGTGACATTGAGTTCTTCCCTCCCTGAAGCATTCTATATTCATTTGATAACAATGTAAGAAAATATGAAGCCACTAGTTTATACAGAATAAGTATTTGAAGCAAAAACAAATTTTCATTTTTATTGAGTTATTTTCATTTCTGCTATTGAGTGGTAGGAGTTTCTTATACTATATTTTGAATTTGTATCTTATTATACATATATGTAGGAGTTATAATTCTTTTTCTACCCTGTTGGATGTCTTTTCCATGTTTTATTTTTTTTTTAATCTGTTATGTGAAGCCCTTTTGTTTGATGTGGTCCTATTTATCTATTTTTGGTTTTTGCTTCTGCTTTTGGTATCCCATTCAAGAAATTATTACCAAGACCAAAGGCAAAGACTAAGTAGACACTGCTTTTGCAAGCTGAATTTGTAAAAGGAATCTTACTTTCCCAGTATTTTTTCCCAGATTTTAGGAAATATTACTGAATATTCTCATTTTCATTGCAATGTCATTATTTGTGAAGGTTCAATAAAAGCTTATTCCTGATGAGAGTTGGTGTGGGCAGAGACAAGATTGCTGACTGGAGCCAGCTTTCCACAGAGGCTCCTGTCCAGAAGTAGAGTTAAAGGACAGAAGCAGGTAAGCTGATGGTTTGGACCTGAGCCAAGGAAGAAGGTTGAAGAATACACATCAACCCTGCTGAGGTGAGCTGCAACTCCAGACGCCAAGGATACAAACAAAAGGTGCAAAATCCATCACTAAACAGGTGGGAGTCTCCTCCCCCATGGAGAAGAGCTCATGTTATACTCCATGCAAACAAGCAAGCAGAGTTCAAACGTCCTCCCATTTTATCCCACAGGAGAGACCTTCTAAAAACTGGACCTCCTTACTGTACTAGGGTGCCATGGCACTCTCCTGCCAGACATAAGACAGTATAAAACTGTATAAAGCAGTATATCTTCTGTACCTACAAATTTGAACTCCCAGTATTCTCCTCCATTTTCACCCTGAGGTCTGGAAGTCTGTACCCCATGGAGTCCAGATTCTTGGGCATTTTTTTGAGAGGTGTGGACAGGGCAAGGGCCGTTGCTCATCTGGGCTGATTTTGTGGCAGTGGAGTAAGGAGAAGAAGGTCAGCTGAGAGGGAAACATACAGGAAGAGTGATACCCTGAGGCACAGAGCAGCAGCCACAGGTGGGAACAATAGGGCTCATTCCCTATCCCTATTCCCTCCAGGGATATTCTGGACAGACACTCCCTATCTCTCTGGGCAACCAGAGGAAGTTGCACATCTTCCCTGGTGGCAGCCACTGGCGGATCAGATCTGGGATGGAAATGCAGGCCCTGTGAATAAAGGGAATGCCTGTGGCAGTACTGGCCTGGATGGAGAGAGGGAACTAGAATATGTGTGCACAGACAGCCTCCCAGGGTAGGGATGATCCAGAGACCTACTTTACTGAGCCTAAGATGCGCACAGCACTCAGGGGATCATAGCTGAAACAAAGGCAGGCAGGCAGAGGCTGGAACTGACAACTGAGGTCTAACAGTGCCCACCTGGAGACTGGACAGCAGCACAGACTGGGGCTGAGTCACAATTTCTGTGATCTCAAACCGTGTCTGATCTGCAGGGGAGTATAACAGGGACAGAAACAAATTATGTGAAGTTGTTCTGTTCCACCAGCAACATCAATCTGGGGCGGGGCTGGAACTGAGTAAACCGCTTGAGCCTCCATTAAGTACCTGAGGTTGTCAGGCCTCACCTTCCCCTGCCGGATAGTGGCAGAGAGCAGTGGCCTGGCTGAAGAGACATAGATCTCCCTCTGACTCAGGTGGGCACAAATGGAGCCCTGCTCATTGGAGGGAACTTGGTCACAGCCCTGTGAGGTTACCAATGACTGGGTGTGACAGAGGTGCAAGGTGGGGAAAGAGGCATTGACCTTCCCAGACTAATTTGTTTGCTAGGTGGGTCCTTCTGACCTCATGGAGCATTGGAGCAAGTCATACATGAGCTGCCAACAGACTCCTGCTATCTAGTTGCTGGAGACATTTTGAACTCTCCCACCTGAGACTGGTGCTGACTGGGACAATTGATTTGGACCTCTTGAACTGGATCAATCCCTGAGGACTATCCAAAGTGGTACCCTGGGTGGGTGGTTATGGGAAAGTTTGATTTTCCTCTTCCAATTGTTGCCTGTGGGAGGCAGAGTGACTTAATTGCTGATATTTCTCCACAGCTGAGACTTCAACCCAAAGTAACTGATTTACCGGGGTAGGACAGAGACCACATGAAAACAAGACAGAGCCACTGAGCCCCACCACACCAAGCAGGCCCCCAGTTTCTCAGGCCATAGCACTGTACAGGTCCTTGGTAAAACCCTAGGGGAAAAGGTACAGACACCAGTCCCAGCTTTTGGCCAAAGGGCCAACTTCCCCCCACCCAACTTCTCCTTATCTGCTCATCTAGCCAAAAAGTGTAAAATTATCATGGTTCAGAATCAGCAGAAAAACTCCAGTAGCATGAATAACCAGAATAGATCAACCCCCCCCACCCCCGCAAGGAAGGATAAGGCAGACACAACAGAATATCCCATTCATAAATAGATGGCTGAGATGTCAGAAATCAAATTCAGAATTGGGATTGCAAATAATAAAATAGAGGCAAAGTTGGAATTAGAAATTCAAGGAGCATTTCAAAAGTTGTCTCAAGAATTCAATGAATTCAAAGACAACATCATCAAAGATTTTGACACATTGAGACAAGAATTTGCAGCCCTCAACAATCTGAGAAATACAGTAGAACGCCTCAGTAACAGGATGTATCAAGCAGAAGAGAGGAGCCCCCCACCGGGCAATTGAAGCAGCATCAAAAATACACTACTGGGACCTGATCAAACTAAAAAGCTTCTGCACAGCCAAGAACACAGTAAGTAAAGCAAGCAGACAGCTCTCAGAATGGGAGAAGATATTTGTAGTTTATGTCTTCAACAAACATTTAAAAATAAGAATACACAGAGAACTCAAACGTATTAGCAAGAAAAGAACAAGTGATCCCATCTCAGGGTGGGCAAGGAGCTTGAAGAGAAACTTCTCTGAAGAAAACAGGTACATGGCCTATAGACATATGAAAAAATGCTCATCATCTTTAATCATCAGAGCAATGCAAATCAAAACTGCTTTGAGATATCATCTAACCCCAGTAAGATTAGCCCATATAACAAAATTCCCAAACCAGAGATGTTGTCATGGATGTGGAAAAAAGGGAACACTTCTACACTGCTGATGGGAATGCAAACTAATATGTTCCTTTTGGAAAGATGTTTGGAGAACACTTAGAGAACTAAAACTAGATCTGCTATTCAATCCTATAATTCCTCTACTAGGTACATATCCAGAAGACCAAAAATCACATTATAACAAAGACATTTGTACCAGAATGTTTATTGCAGCCCAATTCATAATTGCTAAATCATGGAAGAAGCCCAAATGCCCATCAACCCATGAATAGATTAATAAATTATGGTATATGTACACCATGGAATGTTATGTAGCCTTAAAGAAAGATGGAAACCTTACCTTGTTTATCTTTACATGGATGGTGCTGGAACATATTCTTCTTAGCAAAGTATCTCAAGAATGGAAGAAAAATTATCCAATATACTCAGTCCTGCCATGAAATTAATTTATAGCTTTCATATGAAAGCTATAACCCAATTACGGCCCAAGAATATGGGGAAAGAGGACAGTGAGGGGAGGGCAGGGGGGAGGATAGGTAGAGGGAAGGTAATTGGTGGGACCACAGCTATAGTAAATCTTACAAGGGTATATGTGAAACTTACTTACTAAATGTAGAATATAAATGTCTTAACACAATAACTAAGAAAATTCCATGAAGGCTATGTTAACCAGTTTGATGGTTATTTATTTAAAATTGTATTTAAAACTAGCACATTGTACCCCATGACTGCATTAATATACACAGTGATGATATAATAAAAAGGAAAAGAAAAGAAAAAGTTTATTATTTTCTGAACCATGACAAAATTGGACATATTGGTTCTGGAACAACATCCTTGCTTGAAATGTCATATTTGAGATGATTTTCATTTATTCAAATATGAAAAGAAGCTTTTAAGGAACTGAGGGCATCTTTAGATACACTATGCACACAGAGCCATCATGGGAAAACTGGGTTGGTTCTTCATTTACAAGATTTGCAAGCATCCACATTAATTAAGGAAAGTCGCTTTCTTAAAGGCCTGAGGTCTTGGGCTCAAATTAGCCCAAATTTATATATAGTACACGTGAAGTCAGGTGGCAAGTTTTCAGCTTGTTTTCCTTGCTTCAAGATAGAAAATTAAAATGTCCTTAAAGTTCAAGCCGACATTCTTTATGACAACTCTGAGAAATCAAATGTAAAAGAACTACATGACAAATTAATAATTTTGCTACAACTATATAATTTATCATGCAATATCTAATAAGATGTATGATTAAGATAATTTCGAAATTATTTTGATTAAAAGAAGCCAAACCATATGAAAATATTTTGTATATTGAAAACAATATATTGTCTATATCACATTTCCCCAGATTATCACATTGTAGCTCTATTCATGGCCTTAAGCTATTTTACAACTTTATTTTTATAAATAATGGGTAATTCATAGATTCACAATTATGTATTTCCCTGGAGAGTTTAATTGTCTTTCTGTAAAAAACATGTTATGTCTTCATTTCTAATGCCTTTCAATACTTTTATTCCATATAAATTAGTGCTGTTTGACATTACCTTTAAAGAGATTCCCTTTGAACATCAATTTACCTCATACATGAATCCACTAAAGGCACTTCAATATTTACATTTCATGAAATCATTATTTTATCATTTTTTACAAATCAATTTTTAACAATTGTTTATTGTGGTTCTTCCAAATATTTTGTGTGGCATTCAATATATAAAATTTTGATAAATTGGTAAGATGATGATATTATTGTGGACAGTTACCATCACAAACACAATGCTGCTGGTGGTGACAAAAATAGTGATGGGAATTATTACAAGCATGATAAATTTGATAATAATTGAATAAATAAAAATTCTGCCCAGATTTTTACCCAAATCCTTTGCTTATCTGTTACCAAAACATAATATAAGCCAAGAAATGCTTTTTGTTTTATTTTACTTTCTCATTTTAGATAAAGACATTTGTCTTTTGATCCATAAATATAATAAATGGGTGGATAATATGTACGGCCAATTGATAGCAGAGGAAGGGTTTTTTTTGAGACAGAGTCTCACTATGTCACCGTTAGAAGTGTACTGTGGCATCACAGCTCACAGCAATCTCAAACTCTTAGGCTTAAGTGATTCTCTTGCCTCAGCCTCCCAAGTAGCTGGGACTGCAGGCACCCAGCTATTTTTTTTTAATTGTAGTTGTCATTGTTGTTTAGCAGGCCCAGCTGGGGTTGAACCCGCTAGCCCTGGTGTATGTGGCTGTAACCACTGAGCTACATGTTCAGAGCCAGGCACATTTTTTTTAAAGAAAATATTCTCGTGTTTTCTAGAG
>CAUYQV010111427.1:0-61380 GCA_963574575.1 Galagoides demidoff
GGCGGGTGCCTGTGGTCCCAGCTACTTGGGAGGCTGAGGCAGGAGACTCGCTTGAGCCCAGGAGTTGGAGGTTGCTATGAGCTGTGATGCCATGGCACTCTACCCAGGGGGATAGCTTGAGGCTCCGTCTCGGAAAAAAAAGAAAAATTAATTCAAGTTTTAAGATATGTGGAAAAATTCAATGTCCCAGGTTATGTGTAGTTTTAAATCAATGTAATAATTTAAAGGAAAAAATATCTGTCGTTGAGGAGTTCTAATTATCAACAGAAAAACAAAACAAAAACAAAGAAAAAAAGCGATGATTTTGTTAAGGAACACTACTAGCTTCAGATAATTTGAAACCTAAAAGAAAACAAAGTGCCTTAAATGTCAGTATCATTTTGTAATAATAATATTTAAAGTTCCAATAATCATTGGGGAAAGGAATGTTCAAAATTCTGTTTATATCGAAAAACTTGCTTATGTCACTTTTTAAGAAAGTATTTTGTCTCTAAATATCCTAGGACAGTAAAAGAAATCCTGTTCTGAACATATAAGTGCAAACGAAATATCCTCTATGTGGGTGGAAATTAAAATGTATTTCTAGCATATTAGTTAATTGCTCCTTACTGAATCAATTGTCAATTTTACTCTTCAAATAACAGTTTTGGTTGACCAGGAGAAGCTCAAAGCTGCCAATCTCAGAGTTAATCAAATGCCTCACACTTTAAGTGATTCCTGTCTTTTTTCATTTATTCTTTGAAAAAAAGCATTTGTAGCAATTTATATGAGCTCCTACGGATGTATTTTTCCTTAGTCACAAAGTTTCTAAGCTACAAATGCTCTCATGAGCATTCAGTGTAAGAAAAGAAAACAGTGTTTTGGAGCAATCATCAATCTAACTTGCTTAGAGGAACTCCTAAGGAATAAATTAAAATGCTTATTATGTAAACATCTAAATAATAATGGAAAATGGGGGATTCTCAAACACAGCGTAAGAAAAAATGAACGGGATATAGAAAGTCTGGCAGGGGTAAAATTTGACACAGTCTCACTTTTTACCTTTCATTCTCAGTGGTTATATTCGCTGATTTCATTCTTTCTTTTCACGAGAAAAATCATGAAAACATAATAGGTAAAATATGTGAAGATGATGAAAAGCTTTCTTAATGGGTTTCTAGTGAGTTGATTTTCCTGCAGAATAACTTCTTATGGGTCTCCGATCCATCCCACTGGCTGTCAAAATGATTGATGAGGTTGAGGCAGGCTTGGGCCTCTGGATGTTTGGGCAAGGGGGCAATGTAAAACCCAGTGAATGTGATTGTGCAAAATTCCCAGTCAATCTAAAAGACCAAATTTTGATAAAATAGATACCAAATAATATCAGCTAAAAAAGTAGCAGAGCCCATGCTTCCGAAATGATGTAAACTTAACTGTTTCATGGTTGTGGCATTATAGCTGAATCACTTCTCTGGGCTCAGTCCAGAGAAGGCTAAAAAATGAGTAAAAGGACTCACCAAAGAACAATGGTTAACCCCACCATCTATGGGTCAAAGCTAGATTAAATTTATGTTATTTAGTCATCAAAGCAGTTATAATTTTGCTTTATATTCCCTTTCTAGGTTATCTTTTGCCTTTGCTATTATATAAACCACCCAGATAAACTTTTCTCTAACTAACCTGTTCATTAATAAGTTAACATAAAAAATTAACAGGCTATGGAGCCAGATAGACTAACCAATTCTTGCAAGTTTTCTAATGCTATCATACCATTTCTGCAAAACTTAGTGCAGTTATCTATAACATTAATATGGAATGATGTATTACTATATTGAAATTGTTTTCTATCATAGCTGTTTAGTTTATTTCTAATATTTTGTCATTTTATAGTGAGTATTAATATAGTACTTATTTGCGTGCATTTTTAGTTGTTTTAATATGATAAAATTCTATAAGTAAATTTGCCAAGTCAAAATTAAAGTTATTAGTGTATATCAAGAAATAATTTCTATATACACAGCAATTCACATGCCAGTCGAATTTGAAAGCTTTTTCCCTTTGCCTACCATGAGTGGAATATTTATGGTTATTATTTAAACTTCAGTAATATTAATAAACCACCTCATTAATTTATTAATCTGCAGTTTAATGATTAAAGAAGAATAAATGTTTATTGTTCAATTATAATTCTTATTTTTGTGGATTCCTTTTATATGCACTATGTACATTTTCCTAATAGGACTCATTTTTTTCTTTATTGATTATAAGAAGACTTTAGTATTAAATATATTATGTTTTTGATATGAACATTGGGTATTTATATACACTGCATTGTATAATTTCCTTCAAATTTGATGTTTTATCAGTTTTGATATGTAGTTTAAAAATTTCTGTCATATCTTTTGATTTTATTTCTTTTATGGCCTGTATTTACTTTTATTTTAGAAAAGCTTCTCTCTGCTTTTCAACATCAGATAAATATCAAACTAAATTTCTTTTTTGGTTTTCATGCTTCTCCTTTCCACCAACTATTGCCAGATTTTTCCAAACGGAGTCTATTCTTTATCTTGAAAAAGTCATTACAGTTAGGTTGATTTTATATTTTACCTTACCTAAACGATAAGAATGAAAGACCATTAACAAATCTTGATGTAACATGAGATGATCTGCTAAACTTATTTTTTCTAACTCTCTCCTGCGTAGCAATTTTGAACATATGATCTGGATATTGTATTTATATCATTTTGTTTAATTTTTTTCATATGATTCTGTTATTCTTAATAATTTCAATTAGGTTCACTAACT
Source organism: Galagoides demidoff (assembly GCA_963574575.1). Classification (NCBI taxonomy): domain Eukaryota; kingdom Metazoa; phylum Chordata; class Mammalia; order Primates; family Galagidae; genus Galagoides; species Galagoides demidoff. The sequence goes on from CAUYQV010111427.1 coordinate 2,785, forward strand.
GTATTATCACATATAGTTACTTTGCTGGGCTTTACAAATTTTCTTATCAATTGGAACTGAAATTCCTTTATATTATGATTTTACTATTCACTAGTTTTTAATTTTGGGTGTTGCCTTGATTTGCTGGAATGCATGTCGCCAAAAGTTTTGTTAATAGCAGTGTGTATTTCCATTTCTGAAAAGATCTTTAGTCTTTGGATTCCACTTTTGCATAAGTTAGAGCACTACAGAAACACAGATTTTTAAGACTTGTTTATTTGTATGCATTTGTTTGCTATACATTTGGTTCATACGTTTCCCTAGGTAATGATATGCAAAAATGCATTTTTGTAGTGTTTGTAAGTAATAGTACTTATTATGAAATAGTAATATTACGTCTTCAAACTGGAATTTGATCAGTTTTTAATTCCGATGCTTAACTGAATCGTCAGTTCATTTAGGATCATTATTTGACAATTTTTTGGAAGTACATACAATTCCTTTTCCTTCTGTAGTATCTATATAAGAACTATTCATTCTAAGCCTTCTATTTTCTTTCTATTCTATTTCCTTGTAATCATCAGCGAGTTCAGGATTTGTTTGTTCATAGATGATTTTTAAATATACCCCCATTTCTAACCTCTCTCTGAGCCTTAGCCATCTGCCCCCTCCCCTGTGGGCGTTCCCTATAAACCTTTTCACTTTTTATGTCTTACTTCATAATTAACATTTACAAACTGAATTCCCGTTCTTCTTCTGATGGATTTTTGTTTTCTGGCTTCCCTACATATTCTAATGTGCTGCCTGCAACAACTTCCACAATGTAGACTACAGGTTTGATTGGAGCATTTGCCCAGACGATCTAGTGTCCTTTTCTTCCCACTGAAGCACATGCATCCCTGCCTAGGTTAGGTGTAAAAATTTACACAATGGTCAAGTGCGTTATACCTCACTTACTTTGAGTAGAATAACCCAAAATTTGTTATGGCTCCCTATTTTTTGCATCTAAAACAATTTTAAGGGGTTTCCTCTTTTGAAATACTAATAATGAATTTTATTTCACGTTTATATTTTCTTTTACCTTTCAAGTTCAAGGGCAGGCTTTCTCTCACTTACCATTGGGCACATAACACAATCTTGCAATCACAGTTGCCTAATCAATGCTTGGTGACTAATTAAACAACCTGAAAATGCTATTTATTAACATTTAAAACTTCATACATTTTTTCTTGAAAGTTTATTATTTTCCTGTCTTACCAGGAATGGCTTAGGAAGGCATTTACCTAGCACAATACTTTTGTATATGTAAAGATTATATATACAAAATGCATGTAATGATACATCTTTGATTTTCTATTTTCATTGACAGTTATGTAGTTTAAAAAGTATTGCTGATGAATTGCATACAAACTCTTGGAACATCTTTACTGTGTATTCTCCTGGGATTGTGAGTTTGGGTCATGCTATTAGCTGCTAGGCATTGATTCTGGAAGTGAAGATCGAGAGCCTAGACCCAGGTCTTCAAGGAGCCTGAGGCCTCTGTCAGTTTTCATATAGGCCAAAGTTCTCTTAAATTCATGGCTCTTTTAGAAACTTTCAGGAAATATCATTTAATGCTTTGGGAAAGCTGAACCTCTGAGCAAAGTGTGACACGAAATGTATAGAAGCCCCACATGTTCAATTGAGGGCGACACAGGTTAGCAGCTAATAGGAAATCCGATGACAGTAACAACATGGTCCAATTTTTCACTTGGATGATTTTTCCTCCAAAACCTAAATAACAAACTGCATGAAATGTCGTGCTTGACATGCTTTATTTTTAAATACTCTGACTACAAATATTCTAACTAGCTAGAGTAAAATGTAATAAAGCCTGATATTTGTAAGTAAAGGTAATTGTAGTTGATCATTTTAAAAATCTTACTCAGTGATTCGTTAACTTGTTTAATTCATAGACACACTGTCTCTGAAAATTTCCTCATAGATATTTAGCAATCTGACAAAATGCAGTAAGATAACGGAGCTCCGACTCTCCAGAACTTTAATCCTTACGTGCCTGAGCGAGTGAGTAATGTTACTGGGGAAATGAATATGACCATTATGCCACTAAACATTTAATCCAGACACAAGTTTCAGAAGACAGTGTATTTGTAGAAAAATACAAACATGCATTGGCATTATATAAAATACTTAAATTATTGAAATATTAAATTTATAGGAACTTTAAAAAAATATGTATCTTACTTAGACTATTTTGTTGTACCTGACCTTTACCAAAATTCAAACACTTTTATCATAAACTTAAGCACGTGGCTTGATGTTTAAGCATTTCGGGTTGAGTTATGTAGCTGCAGAATAATGGATGAAGGAAATACAAGGACACGGATAATCGATAGCACGTGTTAACTTCATTTACCATTAGAAGAGAACAACAAAAAAAACTTCAGGTTAAGTATTTATTAGAACCTCATAAAAACTAGTCTTTATTGTGTAGAATTCCAGTATTTTATTCCAGCATGACATATAATTCACCAAGCAAAAATCAAGATGTTAAGAAACCTGGATTAACTCATTATTATTTCCTTCATCCCAAAGCTTTAAATTCCCATGCTCTCGGGACATTACTATGATTGTTTTCAAATCAAATACTATAGTTTAAAAATATATATGAATATAGAGCTAGTTGAAAAAATCTCAAATAATATTGAAGAATGTGCTTGGCGCCTGTAGCTCAGTGGGTAGTGTGCCGGTCACATACACCGGGGCTGGTGGGTTAGAACCTGGCCCAGGACTGCTAAACAACAATGATAACAACAACAATAAAAATAACTGGGCATAATGGTAGATGCCTGTCGTCCCAGCTACTTGGGTGGCTAAGGCAAGAGAATCGCTTAAGCCTAAGAGTTTGAGATTGCTGTGAGCTGTGATGCCACAGCACTTTATGGAGGGTGACAAAGTGAGACTCTGTCTCAAAAAAATAAAATTGTGAAGAATGCATCAAATATAAATTGTGTGCCATGGAATCTACAAAGACCTTCTTACAATCATTAAATATCTTACTCTGGTTAAGTGACAAATTTGAAGAAGTTAGAAAAAAAAAATTAAGTGTCAATGTGTAGGACTTCATGTGCTAATACTGACAGTGCCAAAAAATGTATATAAGTTTTAAGAAAGGAAATAAAACTGTCTCAAAAATTGTAATATGCAATATGTATCAATAACCAAAGATGAAAGTCAAACATGACTTGAGTATTGCAATTTTGATATTCAGTGTGTTCAGAGGACAAAAGATTAATGCAAGGCTCGTCTGTGTACCTCCTGTTATTGCAGAAGTCAAATGTGATTTGAGTATTACAGTTTTAATACAATGTTTTTCCTTTCTTAAAATGTGTATGCATTTTTTGCATCCTCTGTGTATTGATTTCTGACAATAATCCTATTGCGTATGAAGACAGTGAATGTCAGAAACATTAAGAAAATTGCCTAGAGCCTCAGTGATAGTGACTGACAGAGCTGTTTTTTACCATGGTTCTGCTGGTTTTTAAAGTTAATGCCACTTGCACTGTGTGTACACACATATATTAGTGAGAGTTTGGAGAAGAAAACAAATAATGTGGACCTGGTAAGTATAGAAAAACCTAATGGAAATAAGTGGGATCTCAACCTCTCTCTCTAGGATTAGAATGCTTAGCTAGGGGAAGGGCAATGAAAAGCAATTGAGCTCCCCAGATTGAGGTAACGGCATAAGCCAGAAGTTAGCTATGTAAGAGTGCTTTTCTAAGTAAGATCTCATTAGCTACTTTTTATTTTATTACCACACTCACTACTCTATTTTAGAACCTGTCAATGCATATTGATATAAAATGCCGTCCTGTATCACCTATCGTATTTATCTAACACAGACATCAGATTAATCTTTATAAGATTGCTCATTCATTCCCTACTATTAAAAGAATAATTTTAAACAAATTAAATTTAGCAGAGTTTATTTGAGCAAAGAATTATTTGTGAATCAGATAGCAGCAGAACCAGGAAATGTTCTGAGAGCTTTGCCCAACAGTGTGGGCAGGCAGTATTTACAGGAGTTATGGGACAGAAACAGCTTGATTGACATTGGCCTTAATTGGGCACAGTGTAATGAGACATTTGCCTCATATGGACATGATCTGATTAGTTGGCAGCCCATGATTGGCTAAAGATTGAATACTATAATTGGCTGAGAATCAACTATTTGGTATAAGAACATACTCAAGCTAGGCTGCAGTTTGTTATGTGGGAATTCAAAGTACAGAGGCAACTTTAGGCCAAATTTAAGTTTTTTAACAATTCTCCCTTTTGGGGGGGCCAGGCACGGTGGCTCAGGCCTGTAATCCTAGCACTTTGGTAGGCCAAGGGGGGTGGATTGCCTGTGCTTGTGGATTGGAGACCAGCCTCAGTAAGAGTGAGACACGGTGAGACTCTAAAAATAGCTGGGCATTTTGGAGGGCACCTCTAGTCCCAGCTGCTAGGGAGGCTGAGGCAAGAGAATTGCTTCAGCCCAAGAGTTTGAGGTTGCTGTGAGCTATGTTGCCAGGACACTCTACTGAGGGGGACAAAGTGAGACCCTACCCCCTCCTCCCTAAAAATAAACTATCAGGAGGATAATACTGAAATATATGAACTTTACAAATCAAATGAATCAACATCAAATATATCAAAAGTGAGACAGAAGAAAAATCTACTTGTTTTAAGCAAGTAGCTTGTTTGTTGTTTTGTTGGAAACTGGGTTTCCACCATGTATTTATCCAAGTATAGAAGGAGGTATTTATTAGCTATCACACAGTCTTTCCTATTCAGCCAAGAAACTGTCCAAAGCAATCATGTTATCTTAAACAACTTTAACAGGAGAATTTAAAGACATTTTCTGGGGGATATAGCCTTTAGAGTAAAATTAACTATAGTAACTAATGCTTGAGACAAACTTTTAATCAGAACTTTACATGTATGGCAAATCAAGAAAGGCACATTCCACATTCCACTAAAAGGTGCACATTTAGATGGATTAAACCTGCTGGCAAATTTCTTTTTATTCTGTAGTGAAAATTAAGACATGTTCAGTTTCTAATTCATTATAGTGTGACACTAGTGCTGTTAGAGTCCCTAATCCACATTGTTCCCTTATTTTCCACTTATTGAGACATGGAATTGCTCATTATTATATTGTTAAATCTTCCACAGATAAATATATATCCTGGAGAGGCACAACAGAAATTTTTTTCTGTGGAATGCTTTGTGCATTAGGAGTTACCAGTATGGAAGCACTAGTAATGTTTCATTACTGAATCATTGCCTGGTTGGAAACTACCAATAATTAAGGGATTAGGGCCATAAATTTGTCTATAAACTATACCACTATATTTATTTTAGTTTTCTTATTCAATTTCTAGCATAAGTAGGAGCAAAGCCATACGTACACGTGTTCATACAGAGTGGTATAATAGACTTTGGAGACTAAGACAGAGGGAGAAGGGAAGGGGAGAGAGAGATTAAAAATTACCTGTTGGATAAAATACATACTATTCAGTGGATGAGTCCACTAAAAGCTCTGATCTCACCACTTCACAAGTCATGCAAATATCAAAAAAATCATTTGACTTCCTTAAATCTATTGAAAAAAAAGGAAACAAAATAGAATCAAAAAGCCCCACACAGCCTCTCAAATCCTCCACACACCATTGCTTTACTTAAGAAAAACATGCCTTACTTTTCTCACATATGAAGTTGTTTCTAATATTATTTCTGATTTTAATTAGCATACATTAATTAAATTTTAATCCTTAGCAATAATATGTCAGAGTTCTGTATATTAACATTTATAATTTCTAAATTTAGGTGCTTCGCTAAAGTATTATTTCTTCATGTTTATTAATAGAACTAAACATACTTGGTTTCTCTATACCATATTGAACATATATAAGCATGATATCAAAAGTATATAAGCTTAAATGTATGTTTAGCAGTTAATATTTTAGTATTTTATCTTATCTTATCTTTATCTATCGTTTAATTTAACTTGGCAAAACTACAAGGTGTATGACACCGCAGAGACTTGAGAAACTATTTTTAAGTAGACACATTATAGCATAAAACGAAGCCAGTCATCATCAAATTATTTCCCTGATGGCTATTTTTACAACACGTACATGTCACCATGAAAGCAAATACATTAAGAGTTAAATACATAATTTTTGTTTATTTGTTTTAACTAAAGTTAATTAACTCCATATTTGATGGAGAAATAAAGACTTCCAGACAAGCAACACGGGGGGAATTTGTCACTACTAACCTTGCCCTATAGGAAATATTCAAAACTGTAGGATATAAGAAATAGCACAACAGACACCTGCCAAGATAAGAACACCCAAAATTTAAAGCTCAAAACTCTAATAAAACAATGGCACAAAAGGAAAAGCAAAAGAAGATATTATCCAACATGTTGAACAGAGCAGCATCCTAAAATACCAATACTAATACTCATTAATGGTCTAAATGTCTTACTTAAAAGACTAGCTGAATGAGTTAAAACTCAACCCAAGTATTTGCTATCTTCAAGAAACACATCTGGCTTGGCATCTGTAGCTCAGCGGCTAGGGCACCAGCCACCTACACCAGAGCTGGTGGGTTTGAACCTAGCCTAAGCCTGCCAAACAACAAAATAGCTGGGTGTTGCGGTGGGCACCTATAGTCCCAGCTACTTGGGAGGTTGAGGCAAGAGAATCTCGTAAGCCGAAGAATTTGAGGTTGCTGTGAGTTGTGATGCCATGGCACTCTACTGAGGACAACATAGTGAGACTCTGTCTCAAGAAAAAAGAAGAAAGGAAGAAAGAAACACATCTAAGCCATAAAAACTCACACAGACTCAATGTAAGGGAATGGAAAACTAATTCTATGCAAATGGAAACCAAAAGAGAGTAGACATAGCCAATACCATATGATGTAAAATAAACTTTAAAACAAAAAATGATAAAAAGTCAGTGATGATCATTATGTAATAGTAAAGAGAGCAATTCAACAAGAAGACATAATAATTCTAAACATACATGCACCTGACATAGGAGCTCCCAGTTTTATAAAGTAAATTCTTCTAGATTTAAACAATGAAATATAGAGAGTATAATAATAGTTAGAGACTTCAAGAGACTACTCACTGAACTGGACAGATTACTGAACCAGAAAATGAGTGCAGAAACACTAGACTTAAACAGGACTTTAGAAAAATGGACACACATTTTTATAGAATTTATAGAACATTCTGCTCCCAAAGGTATGAATATACATTCTTCTCAATAGCACAAGGAGCATTTTTCAAGCTTGATCATATCTTAGGCCACCAAACAAGTTTTAACAAATTGAAAAACATTAAAACATACCATGCCTGCATCTTCTCACATCACAGTGGAAAAAAATTAAAAGTCAATTATTAGCAAAACACTCAAATCTATCTATCTATCTATCTATCTATCTATCTATCTATCTATCTATCTACCTACCTACCTACCTATGCATATATGGAAATTAAGCAACCCATTACTGAATGACCACCGGTCAATGGTAACTTAAAATTAAAATCAAAAGATTCCTCATACTGAATGACAACAGGACGCAAGCTTTCAAAGTCTACGGGATGCAGTAAAAACAGCCGGATGGGGAAAGTTAATGTTTTTCAATGCCTACATCAAAAAGATAGAAAGTTCACAAATTAACAACCTAATATCTCTAGGAACTAGAAATAGAAACCAAACTCAAAGCTGTCAGAAGAAAAAAATAACAAAGCTCAGAGTAGAATTAACCAAAATGGAAACCAAAACAATAAACAAAAAATACAAAGGATCAATGAAATGAAATGTTGGTTCTTTGAAAAGATAAACCAAATTGGTAGACCACTAGCCACATTTACCATAAATAGAATACAAAGAACTCAAATAAACTCTATCAAAAAAGAAAAAGGAGACATTATAACTGATACTACAGAAATACAAAATATCATCCTTGAATACTATGATATTCACAACTATGCTGTGATATTATAATATATCCTTGAGGTGCTTATTATACACAGAATAATGGACATTGCATTTCTAATCACACATTTCTTCCTACATTGAACTTAGTTTTATAATTTTAATTGATTGAGATAAAAATATGAAAGTTGAGTGCCTATATTTTATTTAATGCTGACCACTTCGAATATATGCTTGTTTTAATCCAGTGGTTCTCAACCTTCCCAATGCCTCAGTCCTTTAATCGGTTCCTGTGGGTTGCGACCCACAGATTGAGAACTGCTGTTTTAATCAAATCAACGATATTCTTATTTACCAAAGATAACCCAACTCACATGAACTTAAAAACCACATCCACATGGGTTGGTCCTTTTTTAAGAGATGAGAATCTCACTCTGTTGCCCATGCTGGAGTGTAGTAGTATGAACATAGCTCACTGGCCTTCACCTCCTGGGTTTAGTCAGTCCTCTTGCTATAGACTCTCAAGTACCTGAGTAGCAAGGATTATAGATTCACATCATTATACCTCTAATATAAATCTTTTGTAGAGATGGCATCTCTACAAAAAGCCCATTGCCCGGGCTGGTCTCAGACCCCTGGCCTCAAGCAATCCTCCTGTTGGGATTGTAGGCATGAGCCACCATGCTCAGCCTGGGTTCTTCTTATTTTTCTGAGAGATTACTTAGTTCATATAAACTTTCATTTTGCCTTAAACCAATGAAATAGAACTATATACAATTTAATTTTGGCAATATTTTGTAAAGGTAGAACAATATACATACATATATATATATGTATATATATATATAACACATGTAGACATACAGAAGCATATAGACAGAAACAGATCTTAGGGCTTTCATTTTAAGCCATTTCATCATGTGCCATGGATGAGAATACAAAGCTTACTAGTTTATTAAATAATGTACAGAACTGGATTATTTTTCTAAAGGATGGAACAAGATTTCCCAGCCAATTGGCCAAAACTTTTTACTAAAATTATGGAAATGACTTTCAAGATTTTTTTGCCAAATATCCATATATACCCTTTTTCTTTTTCTGAAGAGTCATCTCCAAGACCTTGCTTTTTAAAGGGACTTTTTATCAATTCCTAGAGATGATAGGATAGATAATGTGGATCTCAGACTCACAGACCTGAAACTTTAGGTTTAACTACCATCCTTTGCCTACACCGAGAAAGAAGGGTATAGTTAAAAGCCTAGTTTTTAAGGAATTTTGTATGCTTGGACTCAGCATGGACATTTCTGTTCTTATCAGGTAGTCAGAGACTGTTTCAACCTTTTTCCCTCCAATATTGAATGACAGGCCTTTCAGTCTTAATTTTTTTCCCAATAAGGAGTTTGAGGATCATTACAACAAGGAGGTGGTGGACTGAGCTGGCCAAGCATACAGTCAATCGGGCTTTGAGAGGAGGTTTCAGTTGACTTAGTAGTCCCTAAGGGAGAAGCAAGATCAAATAGAAAAAACAGAGAGGACTAATCATTATGTATTTTTTCTCCCATAGTCCAAGTTTCAATTAAGTTCAGACCCAGGAATCTTTTAGACTTGTATCACAGAAATAGTCTTTTTTTTTTTTTTTCTCTCTCTGAGAGAGTATTTTATCTTTGTACTAGGAGTGAAGTATTTTAGGGATTTTTCTATTGGAAAAAATGTCCAGAACAAAGGAAATGGGTCCATCAGATGGCTGGTGTAAAAGTGGAGGTGCTTTCCCAACATTCTGGATGCTCACAATGAAGATGAGTAGTTGAGGGAACAGGGTTCTTTGGTTTTGAACTCATTAGTTTTGGTAGAAAATCTGTGTAAAAAGGTCCTCTTGGTCTCCATGGATGTAGTGATAAAGGTGTGGACCTATTTGCTTTTTGAAGAATTTCCTCAATTTTGCCACTGCAACTCAAAGTCACTTTGGTGAGGTTCACACACTTCTCTAGAAAAGCACAGCTCCTGGGTCTGTGTGTCATTATGAAAGTTTTGAGATACTCAAAAATCAAGAAATGTAAAATCCACATGGAGAGAAACAAATGAAACCCTCCCAGAAATACTGGTAAGTGACGCAAGCTGAAACTTACACAGTGAATCAGAAAGGATGCAGTCCACTGTGTTTCTTTGAAGAGAAATAATGGATATGACGCAGTCTGTCTCAAAAATTTCCTATAGGTCTACCTATTTCTTATAAAGGATGTACAAAGGAGGAGGAATTCTAGAACCTTTGGATTCAGATGGCACATGATTCTCTGTCTTCTAATAACCTTATCTATTTGTTAAACCCAGACCAGTTTAAACTTAGGATTCTTCATAGGGGCAAATCTTGTTTCTGTCATGACTTCCAAATCCAATCTGAATAAACAATGCTTAAATTTAGAGACTTCAAAACATGTTTGTCAAGCTCAAATCCAAGAGAAAACTGACCCACAACCCCAGATCAATGAGAACAGTGAGTCCTGGTGAATGCTTGGCCACTCAGTACTTTATTAAAGGTCTACTTTGAAGTCCACTTCTGACACCATAGTTTTAAAAGAAAAAATTTAAACAAATAAGATTTAGTAGAGTTTATTTGAGCAAGAGAAATTATGATAGGGGCAACATTCAGAACTAGGTGAGGTTCAGGGAGCTCCAACCGGCAACGCTGGCAGGCGGTATTTATAAACAGAAAAAGATAGTAATGTACAGAAACAGCATGATTGGTTGCATCATGGTTTGGCCACCTTCGGGCATAGTATAATGAGGCATTTGCTGTAAATGAACATGGTCTGATCAGTTGGTTTCCCATAATTAGTTAAAATGCACCTGCTGTGATTGGCTGAGACTAAGCTATTTCTTACAAGAAATATATTCAGAATGCAATTCCCTTATATACAAAGTTAGGGTGGAGTTTGTTATGCAGGACTTCAAAGTGTGGAGGCCAAAGTTATTTAAGCCAATTTTTCAATTTAACACTATACATATGTTGAATTTATTGAATGTCTACCTGCTCTATACGGAGAAGTATGCTAAATGCCAGAGATACTCAAGTAAGTCAAAATATAGTCTCTTCTTTCTTGGATGTTATAGCCGCCATTGAGCAAACAGATTGACAACGTCTTTAAAAATGTGCTGGATGAGAGATGAGAGAGCTGAAGTTAAGATTCTGGAGCTGCACCTTTCTAACCATGTAAATCAGAAGTGGAGTAAGTTGTTCCTTGAGACCTTAGCCAAGTATGTGCATTAGTTTTCTAGATTAGGAAACACAAGCTGTGAATCATATATGTATATGATAAATTGTTCATGTATGATGCAGAAGAGTCTTCTCAAAAAACTGTGTCATGATGTTGATTTTTCCTTGACCTTGTCTCTTTGACATACCTTACGGATAGCTAAGGAAGAACAAAATTCCATTTTGTGGGAGACCCTCCGTACAACCACGTTAGGCTGGACTTAGCTAAGAGCCTGGAGTTCTGAGACATACCGTTCATTTGAAGAATTAGTATTTTAAAAGAAAAATCTTTTTTTTCTAACTTCTGGATTCAAAAGACATATTTAGTATAGTTTCAGTTGAATTTTAAATTCCTTGTTCCCATAAAACTTGTAAAACAAATTAATTAGATATTTTAACATATTAATCTTCATTGGAGATTTTAGTATAGACAGATTTGCCCTACCTTTGAAGTTATCTCTCTAAATGTAGTAAAAACACATCAGTGAGAAATAACTCTGGATATTTAACATATACAGTTGAGCCTGGAAAAATACAGGTTTGATCTGTGCAGGCCCACTTACCCGTGGATTTACAAAATAAATACAATTGGCCCTCTGTATGGATCCCCAATGGGGAGGAAAAACACAGTATTTATGGGTGTGAAACTCGCCTACATGGAGAACTGACACGTTGTGTCTGTGGGTTCTGAAGGGCTGACTGCAGGACTTGAGTATCCAATAATGGTGGTATCCACGGTGGTTTAGAACCAATTTCCTGTGGATACCAAATGGTCACTCTATTTGTTAACAAACTTGCTTTCCCAACAACGCTACCATGAATTTATTTGTTGTAGACACTTTGATTTGTAGCACACTGACACTCTCTGGCTCAATAGGGCAAAAAGTCCTAGGAAAGAATAACTTAATGTTATTCTTGATTGATTTAAAATGAAGTGAGAGAGTAATCTGAAGTGACAAGAGTTTAATACATAATATTGGAGAAATTAAGCCTCAAATTTAAGATAACAGTACAGAGCTATAAAAAGTCATATCAATGCAGATACAAAATTTAATAAATACATGGAAAAAGAATAATATCTTATGTGAACAATACTTGCTAGGAAATTGAAACTAGTAGTAGAAAGGCCTCAAGGGGGAAAAAGGCTTTAAATAACAAAATAAAACAAAGAAGATGTCTTGTTGTATTACCATGCTCATTCTTTATATTTCCATGCAAGGAACTCTAAAATATTCATATACTTCAACATTTCTTTTACTTCTACATATGTTTATACAAAATAAACAAAAGCCTATTCAAAAAAAACTTTACAGTGCTCAACAATTTATTTTTTATTTTTAACTTTCTTTAAGTTTAGTAAAGTGCTGACATATTTCTACTTAGCACGTACCAACTTTTTGTTAATCATCATACTAAAAATAAAAGATTTCTTCTGTCTTTTCCTACCATTTTTTCTTACTCCTTGGCCTTGATAAAGTTTTTCTCACTTTCCTGATTTGTTACACAACCAGTGAATGTGACCCACTCTCATACTTAAGAACAGGCTTAAATTTTATGAAAAAAGAATAAGAAAAATAAATGAGGTAGTAAACACTTGTTTTTATTTTTAAAAAATGACATTAAATGAAGTATTAAAGGAGACTTTGCTGCAATTGCATATTTATTGTCATATAAAAGAAGAAATGGATGGCAGAATTCTCTGGTCATGAATGATTGTAGAAAATAAACAACCCAACCAGCTCATGAAAAGGGTACATTTTTAGCTGCATTCCTCACAGCAATGGGGAAACCAGGGCACTGATCTGAAATCAGGGATCTGAGTAGACAGCAACCATTTTATTTACATATGAATATGTAAAAGTAATAAGAACAGTACATTATGCCTTGTGGAACAGACTGTATCATACTGGACCTTAAGTCATCTACATCTCTGAGTACTGGCTTCCTTTAGTAGACCTCTCCCACACTGTGTAGGCAGGGCCATGTGACTTGGTAAATGGGACAATAACAAAAGTGACATATGAGGTAACATATGTATTACTAAATATAATAATGCTAGTAATTTTCCTATTGAATTTATGTTTAGGAACATGTCACCAAGAGTGGAATTCAATTTCATTTGAAATTCAAAGCACTGGAGTTAATTTGAAACACTTTTATTGAGTTGAAGCTACAGAGTTAAATAAAAATTAAGTTAATTAAGGTTTGACTGCCTATACACGGATTGAATATACTTTGTGATAATGCAGGTTTGGTGTTTAGATCACTGTTAACCTAGCTAGCCTAGAATTTTAAATGTTGATCTAGTTATTTTGAAGCTATAACTTCGGAAATCCACGAAGCTCATTTTAAGAGCTGCATTTTTCCCTTACCTCTTTCCTTATCATAGGTATTTGTGTATTTATTGATCCTTCGGCAAATTGAGTGGTTAGTACTATATATACCTGAGTCAGCATATAGAGCTACAGTAATGATGAACATTTAAATTTCTGAAACACTGTTAAATATATTGCCATAATGAGATTCAAGTTTCCCTGCCTTTATTTTTTTTTGCCAATGTGGAAATACAGGCCCAAAGAAATAAACTAACCTGTTGACCACACAATAATTTACTGGGAAATGTAAATTTTCATTCAGATCTGATTTTTAAAGTCACTTTATTATGAGATAAGTCATTTTCATAGGTCTATTTTACCTCAAATAGTATACAATAAGGGCATTGATTCATAATCTTTCATAATTTAATAAATATTTAAGAAGCACATATATTTGTACTGTATCTAAATAATACATCAAACAAATAAAGTATCCGTTTACAACAAGAAAATTCCCATTCCATTAAACAAACTCAGTATTTTTGCTTCTGGGGTAAACTACTTCCATTCTGTAGGAACACATCCACATGAAACATTTCCGTTTGATTTTAACGCACAACTCAAGTACTTTCATTGAAACACTTATCCCCCAGAAAGATTAAAATATGTGGAGAGTGACAAGGAGTAATTTACAGTACATTTTTAAGGATAGGAAGAGGAAATTAAAAGTAAAAGTGTAAAAACCAGAACATGTTGGTGGCCTTAAGGAAAGAAACGATTTCAATGTAAACTAAAATGAAACTCCTATCCAGGAGAAAAGTAATTTAGCTTCCTGAACAGCTGCACCTCAGAGGGTCAGGCATATGAGCAATTAAAATTAAACAAGTTGATTTTAATATGCCTTAGTAACTGTGATGGATATTACAGAGCTGTTGTTGACTATACATCAAGAAACAATTTGGGATCCAGTTTAAAACAAAGTTTATAATCCTTGTTTAATGGATTTTGGTACCTCAGGCAATACAGTGCTGTAAAAATGATTAAAATGTGCCCTGTCTCTGTGTAATCAATAAAACCTCTCTCTAAAATTAGTTAGGTTCCAAAGACTCCTCAGCAGTCTTGGCAGTGCTGCGTCTGTAGAATTCCAAATAAGCCATCTATCATTATTTCCGTACACAAGCTTCATTAGACACCTCATTCTTTATCTTATTAGCACCAAAGTCAGCTAAACAATCAAATCAAAAGGTCACCTTTAACAATACCAAGGTAAGCCACCACATACATCAAGACATTCTTAATACAATGCACCAACATGTGATGGTGAGAATGTCTAGAGGGCCATTGAGAAGTTATTACAGAACAACCGAAAACATGTGCATTTGTAAATGGAAGGAAAAAAGCATTCTAACCTCGTATCTTAAAGAGATACATTATTGTAGAAATCAGTTAAAAAAACCCAAAAAACTCTTACATGTCTTATTTAAATTAATTTTTGTATATTCTGAAATTAAACTTCTAGCTTTTGTGAAAAGATAGATTAATCAATAATTTTGGAGCTATTTTTCATTTCTTTAGGATCATGAGTCAAACCATGTGTTTTCTGAAATTTTTTTTTCTTAAAATCACTTTTTGTGCCTACCAGTTTATGCTAGAGCTCCCACTTTATTTTATAGCAGCTGATCCTTTCAAGAACATTTTTTGATTTACGTAGTTAAAGAAATGTGGAGTTCAACTTTCATATACATTCAACTTCTATTTACCGAGTAGTATATTTTCTATTTTTAAGTGAAACTAATGAGAAATGCATGTATGTCCTGGAAATGTGCTAAACTCCTCACCCCACTGTAGCACATGAATAAAATTAGCCTAATATTTTTATACATTCATTACTCATAATTTTCTCAATTCCCTTTTTTTTAGTTTCACTTTATTTTAAAGCACCCCAATGAAATCAGTGGTGAATAGAAATTAATTTTTACCTCCATATCAAAGGTATATGCTCCATGTTTACCTCAAGCTAATGTGCTTTAATTTTCTCATCAAATTGCGTAATTCACTCATGAGAACATTTTCCATTTCTCTTGGATCAACTTGGGGTATCTAGGAAAATGTTTTGATAAGAGTTGGGAACTAAGAAAAATACCTCTTCTTTAATATAGCAGCTCCACTAAATGCTTGACATTGCTACACATAGGATAAATATGAAATGAGGCATATGTGGCAGACACTGTTCCATACATTCTTTTTTTTTTTTGTAGAGACAGAGTCTCACTCTATCGCCCTCGGTAGAGAGCTGTGGCATCACACAGCTCACAGCAACCTCCAGCTCCTGGGCTTAGGCAATTCTTTTGCCTCAGCCTCCTGAGAAGCTGGGACTACAGGTGCCTGCCACAACACCCGGCTATTTTTTGGTTGCAGTTTGGTGGGGGCCGGGTTTGAACCCACCACCCTTGGTATATGAGGCTGGTGCCCTACTCACTGAGCCATAGGCACTGTCCTGTTCCATACATTTTATAGCTTTTGTTATCCTTCCCAAGTCAGTGCTGCCATTTTACTACCATCATCATGATTATTTCTCCTTGGTACTTGGAGAAATTGGTCAATACAAATCGACCCCCAAGCAGCCCTCCTTAATGACTTATTCCCATTGCCACTGAAACATACTACTTAATTAAGAAATGTAAAGCATAAAAAATATAAGGAAAGAATTTATTTTTCATTGTCTTATCAAACTTAGGACAACACATTGGCATATAAAAGGGAAAAAATATGACAATATGACATCTCTATGTTGATATAAGTTTTTGAAGAACCTAAAAATATTTAGGAAAGATGCCAAAGAGGAGGAGGAGAGAGAAGGACTTTAAAGAAAAGATACTCGCTGACTAATTAATGAAAATCTTAGGAGAAGAAGGAGAAGTTGATTCTTAAAAATGGTTTAGAACATTTGGAAAGTCAAAGCAGGAAAAGCATTACTGATGTCCATAAACCTGAAATTCTCTGCCATTCAGAAGTAAAAATAAGAAAAGACATAAAAAATGTCGAGCATTTTTTTATGAATTTTTTGGGCCACTAGTATATCCTTCAAAAAGTTTCTGTTCATGTTTTTCGCCCAGTTTTTAAGATGGTTATTTGGTTGTTTCTTGGGGATTTGCTTGAGTTCATTGTAGATTCTGATTATCAGTCTTTTATCAAATATACAAAATGAATATTTTTTCATAGTCTCTGGGTTACTCATTTGCTCTTTTGATATCACATAAACCTATTCTGAAGCCTAGCTCTGTGACTGCTTCCTTATCTGTAAAAGGTAATAACGCCTATTTCAAAAAATTGCTAAGGATTAAGTGTAAAATGCATATCAAAATATCTGGCACATAGTAAGTGATTAATAAATGCAAATTATTACTATATAGTTAGTTCTTGAGTGGCTCTTTAGTGGAATTTATGACTCCCTAGGGTATTTATTACCCTTGAAATGCTGCCTCAACTTTCATTTGTTTCACCAGAAGTTTCACTGATCGGCACTAGTATTCAACCGCATTTAAAATCAAATAAGTTTCACTTTGGGGTTAGGTGGAAAAGCATAGGAGATAAGGATTGCAACAAAATGTAACTCTGCCAATAACACAGTGACTGGCTGTGTGTAGAAGCCAGCTAACAGGGAGGCTTCCGGAGCAAATGCCCCCTTTCAGTGTCTACCTTTCCACATGACTTCTGCCGATTCAGGCCTTGAATGGCAAAAGGGAAGCAGAGCAGGGGTCAGGAATGGACTCCAGCTGTCAGCAGCAGAGGCAGAGAAGAGAAACACCAAGACTTGAGAGGTGTTTCTGACAGCTATTATTTAAAGTCTCCATTTCTGCCCATTCATTCATTTATGCTCTTAAAATATTTATTGAGCACCTAGTGTGTAGTGGAGAAAACGAAAACATAAGACAGATGACCTCTCTTCAAGAGGCTCACAATCTTAACAGTATAATCAGCAACCCAATGCAAGTCCAGGGTATGATGGGAACGTATAGTGAAGCTGGGATGATGACAAGGGAAGGGAGACAGCCTTATGCTAAAAAGACTTCAGTGTGTGACACTCTCCACTTTACAAATGCTGGCAAAATCTTAAACTATGCAATGGTGGCTTTGTAAGAAATTAAAAATATGATGGGGTAATGTTTCCATTTGTAGTCCCTTTTATTCTAGTCAAATCACAGGTTTTGTTGGATAAATTAAGACGAGTGAAAATTTAAATATTAGAAAGCATATTTCAGGATTGAAGAAAAAGAAATCAGCCAGCAGCATGTGGAAGGCGGGCATATAGCATGAATTTCAGGATAAGGATAGTGTTTGAATAGCCCCTTCTTGGTGCATGGAAATAAAAGAAAAAATAAACTTTATCAACATTTCGGGGTAATTTTCATTTTTAAATAGTAAAATTCAAGTATTTTTCTCTATTTCTTTAATGTCCAAATTCTAAGCTTTACACTTTATATTTCAAAAATGAACCAAAACCAGTAGATTTCCATTCCCATTTTGCGAATGAAATGTGGTATCTTTTTGTCGTCGTTGTTCCTTGACAGATTATTTCCCACAGTGTTTGGTGTTCAGCGTTTACATTTTCTTTTCCGTCAAGAAAACAAAATTTAGTAAGTCTCATTCAGTAAAATTCAGTAAAACCCCATGCTTTTAAACCAAGAAGGGATATTATTGATTTTTTTCTAAAGAGAACTGCAGAGCAGGATGTCTTTTAATGCTTGGACAGTGGCAATCTAGTAGAAAGTGTGTTATCAGGGTCAGCAAATGCTGCCAAAATGCATATGGTCATTCCCGTACTCTCTGGAGTAATGCCTCGTGTCTCCAGAGATGATTACGAATGACAGAATGGTAGAACTAATAATTTAATTGTGTGGTTCTTGGTAATCTTAGAAGAATAATTAAAAACTGGATTATGTATTAATGTTTGAATGTTTTGATTACTTCTTTAAGGAAGGAAAAGTGGGTAGCTAAACAGTTATGATTCTTTTGCTAAAATGTAGATCTACTCTTACAAAAACAGAAGGAAGCTTCCATAGTGAATAAAACTGTTTCATAGGCCTTTTTCTTAGCTTCCTACATTATTACATTTTTAGCATTAAAAAGTCAACAATAGTCAACAATGAAACATGAAGAGTGCAGGTGTGGAAATCCTGGAATAATCAAGACTTTGCCACTCTTATTTATCACCTGTTCATTTTTTTTTTTTTTTTTTTTTTTGCCTCTGTCATGTATTGTTGTGAAGGTATTTCAAAGGCCTTTGCTTTTGTGTACTTAATAATTAATCCGGGGAACCATGCATTATTGGTTTGTAGAGACACATTTCATCCTGCTTCCTGGCTTCATAGTACCTTGCCACATAGATGGACCATACTTTATTCAGTCTTTTATGGTTGAGCAATTTGCTTATTTCCAGTATTTTGCTATTCGTGCATTTGAAGTACTATATTTTAAGAGGGGTGTGTGTGTGTGCATCTTATGGTAAATTCTTAGAAATCAGAGTGCTGATTCAAATGCAAATGTCATTTATTGGGTTTTCTCAAATTCCCCTCTGATATATGAAAGTGCTCTGTTTGCCTTATAAAGAGAACAAGTTGTTAATTTGAATTTGTAGCACTTTCAAAAGTGAAAAATGGCAATGTAGTGTCATTTTTGCTCACATTTCTTTCGTTAGGAGTAAAGCATTCCATGTTTTATGTGTTTAAGGATCATTCATTCATCTTTTCCTGAGGTATTTCTATTCATATTTTCTGCTCAATTTTTTTTAATTTTAAGGATGTTTTGCTTAAATTTAATTTCTAAATGTTGTTGTCTAGTTTGTCACCCATGTGTTGACTTATGATGTTTCTTGCAAGGACTTTTTCAAAAACTTGTGATCAGCCAGGTGTGGTGACTAACTCCTATTATACAACTTGGGTGGATTGCTTGAGTGCAGGAGTTCAAGACCAGCCTAAGCATGAGAGAGACCCTGTCTCTAAAAATAGCCAGGAGTTGTGGCAGGTCCCTGCAATCCCAGCTAGTTTGGAGGCTGAGGCAGGAAGATCATTTGAACCCAAGGCTTTGAAGTTGTGAGCTATGATGCCACGGTGGAACTCTACCTAGGTCAACAAATTGAGACTCTGCCTCAAAAACAAAACAAAACAAAACAAACAAAGAAAAACTTGTGGTCACATTTATCAATCTCATTGCTTATTGCTTCTGTATTTGGTAATATAGAGAATTTATGTATGCTTTGTTCTAATAATTGGGTATAGTCCTTCAAATGTTTGGCAATATTCCTCATTAAAGCCACAAAGAGCCTATATAATACTTTTGGAGGGAGATTTTTTTAAATTTGAGTTCAGTTTTTTAATAGTTTTAGGACCATTCAGATTATGTATTTCATCTTGATGAATCTTAGCAGTTCATAGTTTTTAAGGAATTGATCCAATGCATTTAAGTTGCCAACTTTACCTAGGTAGGGTTGTTTGCAGTGTGCCTTTTTCCCCTTTTGACTGCGTGTATATTTGGAGTGGTATCATCTCATTAATTCCCCCAAATGGTAATTTGTGTCTTTTTGTTTACCTTTTCAACATTGCTAGAATTTTATCAATTTTATTAATCTTTTCAAGAAAGCAACTTTTGGTTTTATTGACTTTGTCTACTGATTTTCTGTTTCAATTTCATACATTATTTTCTTTATTCTGCATTTTCTTTTGCTTTCTTTAGATTAATACTACTCTCTTTCTTTTTCCTTTTTCTCTCCTCTAAAGTGAAAGCTTGGATTAATGGTTTGAGATCAATCTTTTCTAATGCATTTAGTACTGCACTATTTTGCATTCAACACAGTATTTTGTGCTTTTGTGTAATTCATTTCAAAATAC
The DNA here is from genome assembly GCA_963574575.1 of Galagoides demidoff. NCBI lineage: Eukaryota > Metazoa > Chordata > Mammalia > Primates > Galagidae > Galagoides > Galagoides demidoff. The sequence goes on from CAUYQV010111427.1 coordinate 23,216, forward strand.
AATATATGGTAATTTCCCTTGAGACTTCCTCTTTAGTCCACAAGATACTTAAAATCCTAGCACATCTTGAGGATATATCATTGATATACAAAAAGTCATTTGTTTTTAAATACTATAAAAAAGTGGAAAATGAAATAAAAACTTCCATAATAACACAAAAGTGTGAAAAACTTCAAAAACAGGTAGGTAAGCCTTGTATATAAAAATATAAAATATTGCTAAGATAAACTAAAAAAGAATGATATAAATGAAGAGACATACCATGCTCATGAACAAGAAAAATAAATATTTTTTATTTTGAGAATTTATATATGAACTTATAGCAACCTTAATAAAAATATCAGGAGAACTTTTGTTGGAATTAACAATATAATTTTGGAATTTAGATGGAAATGATCATAGACCTAACTCTTTAACCACAACTCTAAATCTTCCAAAAGGAAACATAGAAAAATTATTGCCTGAGACAAAGATTGATTATGAGACAAAAAGAATGAATCATAAAAGAAAAAATATTAAATTTTGCTACATTAAAGTTAAAATACATTTAATAAAATGAGAAAACACCCTGAGGTTAGGAGAAAACATTTGCAAATACACTTTTGATAAGATCTTGTATTCAACATTTAACAAGAACCTCAAAACTTAATAGTTAGAAAAATACCAATTCATTACAGATTTTCCAAAAAACTTGTTTGTACACGGAACCAAAGAGGTAGAAAACTAACTGGCAAAGCAACACAAAAATGATGCTAACATTTTAATACTAAAACTGGACTTGCCCCTTTTACGATTTATGAAAATTAACTTATGCTAGATGATCAATTTAAATCTAAAAAATGAAATGATAAAAGCCCTAGATGAACGTGTGGGAAAAACTCTCAGCAATATCAGACTTGTGACACAATGTTGTAGCATTGGCAATTGCTGCAACAATAAAAATAAATAAATGGGGCCTGATCAAATTAAAATATTCCCTGTGCAGCTAAGGACACAGTCAACAAACAGACAACCTTCAGAATGGGAGAAGATATTCACATGGTATGAATCTCTCAAAGGGCTAATAAGCACAATCTGCAAAGAACTAAAGCAAATCAATAAGAAAATTGGAAACAACCCCATTAATCTTTGGGCAAGAGACATGAACAGTATCTTTTCGGAAGAAGACAGATGAATGGTCAACAAACACATCAAAAAATTCTCATTGTCCCTAATCATCAGAGAAATTCAAATCAAAACCACTCTCAGATATCACCTAACTCCAGGGAGAATATCCTTCCTACATCACAGGGTCTGAAAGCTTCAGATGCTGTCATGGGTGCAAAGGGAGGCGGACACTTATGCACTGTTGGTGAGATTGCAAATTAGTATAGTCTTTTTGGAAAGAAATATGGAGAATCTTCAAAGAATAAAAGTGAACCTCTCATTTGACCTCACAATCCCATTACTAGATATCTACAAAGAAGAAAAAAAATTATTTTACCATAAGGACATTTGCACTAACGTGTTTATAATAGCTCAATTCACAATTGCAAAGATGTGGAAGTACCCATTAACTAGGAATGGATTAATAAATTGTGGTATATATGTGTATCCCATGGAATACTATTCAGCCATAAAAAAAGATGAGACTTTTCATCTTTTCTATTTACCTAGATGGATCTGGAGAACATTACCTTAAGTATATCAAAAATGGAAAAGCAAGCATTCCCTGTACTCAGTACACTTAGTGGGTACAATGTAGGGGTATATGGCACACTATCTTGATGAAGGATTCAGCTACAACTTATACTTTACCTTACAAAAGCAAACAACGTAACCTAATTGTATGTAACCTTATATTAATTTGAAAAACCAAGATGCTCATAATCATTATTCATTTGGGAAGTACATATTAAAACTATAATGAGATACTACTATGCATATTTTAGAATTTCTAAAAGAAACAATCCAATGAATATTTTTTAAAAAGACACACACAAAAACCTCCCTAAACAAGACAATCCCAAGAACTAAAAAGCTGCAAGGCCACTGAAGTTTTCGTATTGCTTATAGAAATACAATATTACACAGCCAAGTACATAAATCATACACCCCAAAGAGCTTGCGCTCAGGTATTTACTTAAGAGAAATGACTAATTTTTATAATAACTTTATTGATAACCAACAAAATATGTCATATTGATCACTTTTTGATGTGTAACAAATTACCTTAATAAGTGCTTTAGAACAAAACTGGTTACTCTCTCACAGTTTTGTTGGGCAGGGATTCAGGAGTGGTTTACCTGAGAGATCGTGCTGAGGATCTTTCAGATGATTTCAGCAATTATTTGCCAGAATCCAGACATCTGAATGGATCTACCTCCACTGTGGCTCCCTAACACAGCTGCCCTGCTGGTGTTGGCTGTTGGCAAAAGTTCTCAGTTCCTTGCTATGAAGCCTTTTCTATATTTTTGCTCAGATGTTGACTGAAGAAGGTGAACTGGTGTGATGAAAAGAAAAAGGTAAGTGGAAAAAATACAGTTATCTTTCCTGCATCTTAGCTCATCTATTACCATGCTATTGTTTGATTCAGAAACATGTTGAAAGTACTTATGATGTACCACAAACCATTTGAGGTAGTGGAAATAGCAAAATAAATAAGACTCAGCTTCTATCTTGAAGTTCTTTCTAGTGTGGTGAGAAAATGTCATATAAACAAATACAAAACAGAGTTTTGAAACACATCCTTTTAAATTTATCAAATATATATTTTTATAAAATTATTTATTACCACAGTATATAATGAAGTCACTTTTCTAAAAATAAACACCAACATAGAATTAAATTAGCACTAAAAGTATTTGTTTTTCCACAGATATATCAAAATTGTTTTAAATACATTTATACACTTAGTACAGAACTATAGAATTCATATTTTTTTTAGTATTAGAAATTAAGGTTGTTTATTCATCTTCATAAAAATCAGGACAATTCTCAGCCAAAATCTCCAAACATAATGGGAAAACAATCTATGAAATTTTTATGGTAAGTCTTTTGTATTTCCTTGCAATTAAAGAAAAAACTTTTATTAAACTATAGTTTGAATGAAGAAAATTACACTTATAGTAAATGCATTTCAAGGAATTTCCCCAAACTGATCATCTCATGTGGTAGCATCAAATCAGGAAACAAGAATGTTACCAGCATCCAGCACCACTGTACACCCTTTTCTGGTCCCTTTCCCTTCCCTCAGCCATTACCCTGAGTTTTATTGTTATGGAGTAGTTTTGCTTGTTTTTTATTTTTATACAAGCTAAGACATACTGCATGTAGTCTTTTGTGTCTAGCCATTGTCATTTAATGTTGCTTATGAAATTCACTCTTGTATTGGATAGAGCTCTAGATCATTGATTTTTATCTCTGTGTAGTCTTTCTTGAATTGATATACCACAATTTCAGTTATACTCTTGTGAGAATTTTCAATAGTTTCAAGATTAGAGATAAAGCAAAAAACACTACTACAGACAGATAACTCCGTATTTTTTGGTGAAGACATTTGTACATTTCTGTTAGACATATGCCTGGGACTTAGGATAAGCATAGGCACAGCTTGAGGGGATATTGCCAAAGTGATTATATATAGTATGCTTAAAATTTTTGTCTTGGTTTCTTCTTAAAGCTTTCCACCAAAATACCAATCTCGGTATGATCGAGCAAACACATGTATTGCCCAAAGTGACCAACAAGACTAGAATTTCATCGAAAGCTTAAAAGTTCATGTCAGCTTTAGTTTTGTATTTCCTAATTTGTCTGAGTTTACTTTAACGTAAGTATAATTACTAATCATTTAGTATGTCTTTAAAAATACAAGTAAAATTGAAACTTCCAGAAAGGTAATTGTCTCAGAAGGATGGTTGTTTTTACTCTGCAATTCTATCTCCCATCTATAGGGATGACCCAATTTGAGAAGGATGGGTGGAGACTAATAGTAGGAGATAGACAGCAGGGGCAGAATGGGGCTAATGCCTGTTGAGGGTCATTTGTGTGCCATTTGTTGCTTGGGAGTACTATGTGCATAATGTTATTTTTCCCTCATTATGCAAATTCCCATGAGATTTGTTATTCCCACTTTCATAAATGAAAAATTAAGATTTAGAATAGTGCCTGTCAACCTTTTTTATCTCACAGCACACTTGCACCTATAGTTAAATTTCCATGGCACACTTAAATCTTGTTGATTAAAAAGAAAAGAAAAAAAAAGAAGCATATACTTACCATACCTTGAACTTTATTTGAAAATAATTTAATTAATGATCTTAAAAATTTTCTTGGCACACCTATGATCCTCTCACTGCACACCAGTGTGCAGCAGCACCCTGGTGGAGAATCGCTGATTTAAAGGCTATGTAAGCAGATGGTGTCAGGCCTGTTAGTTGAGTTTGTATGGTTTATCCGTTTTTAGAAATGGAACTTTTTGCTATATTTTGCCAGTTTGTGTGAACAGGATAGGGGACAGAAGCCATTCTTAAAAGGGTCCTAGGCATTTATGAGACCAGGATTGATCCTATTCTGCAGCTTCTGGCTGTCATACATAAGGTAAGAGTTTTAATCCTTCTGAGTTTCACTTATCTTTCCATACAACTACGAAATAATATTTTCTTCTCTGCCCACTGCCTATTTTTTGTATGAATGATACATGTAAAAAGAAGAAATAGCAGAAGTGTCAAAATGTTGGCTTGCTTATTATTTATGTCTAAATTCTTTTCTCATATTTTCTTTAAATCTATGTATACACATAACATAGTGCTCATTTTTTTCTTGGAAGTCAATTTTATTGAGGCATAGTTTACATATAGAAAAATTCTCCACTGAAAAGTGGCTAGAAAATTACAAGTTCTATATTATCTCTGGTATGATTTAGATTTCTGATAATCGTGGTTAGGAAGAGACAGTTGAAGTGCGCACAATCTTAGGAGTGTTATATATCATAATTTTATAGAAAGGTACATTTGCATGTTAATTCATATTAGAGAAATAATACATACTTGAAAAGGAAGTAGAATTAAAATTTTTATGAGAGAAATAATTGTTGTGTTATTATACATATCTTAAAGCGATACCTTGTTATCAATATGGATAAAGTCTTTGTTCTTTTCTTGACTCCAGAAAGCTCTGGAATCTGATAAGTCAGATTCTTCCCAAAAACTTATATGCAATTTCAGCTTTTACATATATGATTAGTCAAATTCTTCCTAAAACCTTTTATGCAATTCCAACATATATATCTTTGACAAGCATAAGGCACTTTTTGTCTAGGTTTCCTTTAAAATTTCAAACCTTCCATTCTAAAGCTTACTACCCAAACCCATCCTCATGGCATCTCTGAAATAGCTGTATATTTAAATTTTACATGGTTAAAGAACGATATGTAGTATAAATACTAATCTTCAATAGTCTTTACTAGATGTGAACACGCTTTTTTGAAGACCAATGTTAAAAATTTTCATTTTGCAACAAATAGCTAAAAGTAAAGATTTCTTTTAATACAACTTAATGTAGACACTAACTTTGCTAGGATGATAGCTTGCCAGTTATTATCCATTTGCCTTCTCCTATTTGTTTTATTATAAATTAGCAACAATTAATAAAAGCTAATGTGGATTTAACTAAATAAAAGGCATTAAGTTTGATCATGGACATCTGAAAATAAATATGTAACATTAGTTACACACTTTAGGAAAGAGAAAGAAGGATTAATTAAGAGAATATTTTAAGAGATATTAAATATTTTAGTGAATTTTACAAATTTAAGAGGTTTTATATAAGGGAACTCTACCTAACCCTTTAATTCTTAATTAATGCAAAGCTATTTATCTTTATTTACTCTTTTGCTTACATAATCTGACTTATTTACATAGACAAATTATTGAAGAAAATCAGATAATTCAACACACTGCTTTCAGGTAATATCTGAAGGACCTATAAAAGATGTGCTCCTACTTTTTAAGAAAGATAATGGCAAACTTGCACCGCGAGAAGTTTGATAATGCCTTTGATTCAGCATCAAAACAATAAGCACTGACTCTAAAGAGTTTAGTATTTATTCATGACAATCTGGCACATTAATTTCGATTGCCTATGACAAATTTCTCCCAAGTACTATTTTCAAAAACATTAGATAGGAAATAGTACATGTGCAACTCACAGAGAATTTTCATGCTAAATATATTTAAAACTTATTATCATATTTCCTGTCCTTTCGCATGGGCGATTACAAACTGTTCTTCCCTGAAACTCTTTAAGAGATTTCTGTAAAATACTGACACAGAGGAAAGAAAATATGCATTTTGATATAGTCACAATATGTTCAGAACTTTTCTTAAACTCTTAGCCAGGCAGTATGTTTGAGAATTAAAGTTATGGTTAGTGTCTGTTACAGATTCTGATGAAGACTGAGGATTTCAGTAAGAAGTTTATAAATTATTTAAGACTTTTGAAGAGAGACTAAATAGAATTAAAGAACAAGAAGTGAATGGTAAATGTAGGTACTGGGCATATTCTTGATTGAAAAAGAAAAGAGTGAAAAAAGAAGAAAAGAAACAACAGAATAAAAGCATATATATCCCTGCAATAGTCATAGCGAGGATTTTTAACATATTTAAAAATTTGCTGCTTGGTGTAGACATAGCCTGATTCCCAGTAGGGGTAAATTTGATAAGATAATTATAATAAATAAAATGTATGATAGTATTGAGTGAACATTTAGATAAAATATTATAATTTTAGCAAAGTCACATAGGCATATAACAAAGCATCTAATATTTCAGAAGGGCTTATAGTGAAACAAGAAACCAAGGAACCAGCTTCCTAAGTAATCATCTTACTCCTTGGAGTATTTGCAAATATTTTTTATAATCAGTTATTTTGATATTAACTTTTAAAATTCTATTTTAATCAGTGATTCATTTTTCTAAGTATCAAAATAAGATCAAAATAAGTATTGTTGTTTTTATAATTTTTTTGAGTTGTTCATTTCTATACTTGAAATGTTTTATACTAAAATGTCCTGTGTTTTGTTTCCTTACTTCACTCATGACTGTTCAAATGTCACCTTCATTGGAAAGGTAGCTTTCCTATTGATTTTCCCTAATTGATTTTGTCAAATTGTATTTCCCGTTGTCTCACTACTTGTCTCCCTGACTAGCATGTAAGTTCTAGAGCAGTACAGCAGTGGCTATATCTTTTTTTTTTGGTTTATCATTGTCTCTCTAGTACCTAAAGCAATGGGAGGTGCATTATGGAAACTCATTAAATATTTGTTAAATAAATCAGTAAGTAAAATGAGTAGAATAATGTATTATTCTAAATGTAGTGTTATTTATTATTGTTGCATAATAATAATTATTATTATTATAATGTTTAAACTTTGTAAACGACTGAGAATCTTTTGTTTATAACATTATTCCTATGGGAACATTGGTTTCAATTAAATGCAAGTTGGACTTCTATCTATCAAACTTACTATTTCTGTGCACAAATGTTATTCACTTTTGACATCCAATATACATGATATGTGCGTTATATTCTTAATCATGGTAAATCTCATTTCACAAAACTTCGTGTGGAAGGGGAACCAACCAGAGTGGAAGTGGTGGGGATTGAGGAATTAAAACAGAAGAGAAGATGAAAGAGAGGATAGAGAGGTCTGACTGAGCTAATGGCTGCAGCCAGCAATGAATCACAAAATCAGCTTTATTTTATAGTATCTCAACAGAGTTGCCTAAGGGAAAGTAGCACAGACAAAAGACATATCTTTGGTCTTACAGTATGATTGGAAAATGTAAATAACAAAGGCAAATCATCCTGTCAATAGTTTCTACTTACCTTCCTTAACGTATGATAAGAAGTAAAAAGGAAAAGATCACAAGGATTTCTGCATAGTTCCTAAAAATTAACTAGACAAAGAAACAGTGACTTTTGGCAGAGGGAGCATGAAGAAAGGAATAAGCTTGTTTTGGGAAAGGAGGAGAAGCAATGGGGGGTTCATTCCCTGAATGTTCCCCAGGCTGTGGAGGCCCTGATGGCCTCACAGCCTGCTTTCCATACCTCATATTAGCATTAATAATGAAAATATTGTGAATAAAAATGTCTGAATCATGAAACCAATACAATATTACCTAGTCCTGAAAGATAAAGGGTGCCTAGAAATATGTTACATAAAGAACCACTAAATTTATTACAGCATTATAACAATTTAACAAATTTTTATTTTGGAATAACTTCAAATCTATAGAAAAGTTGCAAGGATAGTATAGACATTTCCTGTATGCCTTTCATCAGCTTTCCCTAGTGTCAGTGTGTATAAAACTGTCAAAACTAAGAAATTAACATTATTTAATTTTACTAATATTTTTGGTAAAAATTACTAAAATATTTTAGTAAAATACCAATATTTTTAGTATTAGTAAGTTAGTGTTAACTGAACTACAAATTAGATCAGATTTTGTCAGTTTTTTTACTAATGAGCTTTCCCTGTCCTAAGATCCAATTCAGGACAACACATTGCAGTTAGGCATAGTATCTCCTTGTCTCCATCAATCTATCACAGTTTTTTAGTTTACCTTGCTTCTTATTGACCTTGACCATTTTGAAGAGCACTTTTTAGGAATTTTGTAAAATTTAGTTTGATGTTTTCTTATGGTTAGTCTGGAGTTTTAGATTATTTTGTAAGTAATGTATTGTATACAATGCTAATCAAGTTACAGAAGTTATTTAGATGAAAGGTGTCATGCAATTTTAATCTTACTAGAAAATCAACTTTTACAAATTCTCATTTCTGAAGAGTCAATAAATCCTTTCCATGTCAATCAACAACCCACAAGCATACAGTTTTTCTTATAAATCTGCGTCTATTTTATTTCTGAAATTATGCTTGTGTCAAGTTATAAACTCTGGGCAGTGTCTTCACACTGGCACTGATATTTTCTATGTGTCCTTTTGGAGGACAAAATCATTGTTCTCTTCTTTCTTCTTCTTCATATTAGTAAATTGCTGTAATTTTCAAGATTCAACACAGCCTTCAGGCTTAGTGAAACTTTTTTTTATAACCTCCCACATACTTTCTATATTTGAACAAAACCTTCACTGCAATGACTAGCATTGATAAAAATAATTATTATGGCAGTTTATTTGTTCATTTCCATCCTTGGCATGTTTTTTTAAGATTCTAATTTTTAACATGTCATGGTCTTGAAAATGTGTCTTCTTATTTACTTATGTTGCCATGTATAATGTACATTTTTGGCCGAAGTTTTGAGGGACAATGAAAGTGTGCATTATACATGGGTAGTGTGGCCTGGCCTGGGAGTTAAGGAGCACAGTGGGCTCCTCCTGAGAACTGCTGCAGGGGCACAGGATTCTAGTCCAGAAGAATCCAGGATCTAGTGAGAGTAGACTGGAGTGGCCTCTGCTGAACACTGTGCTCAGGGAAGGAGGCAGTAGTGGGCTGGCAAGGTGAACCATGGCTATGTGGGTTGAGGGCCAATACCAGAAGCCTGGACACATGGAAAGGACCAGGAGCCTTGTATAGTGACCATAAACCTACCTGGCTGCCCATGGACTGAGTGGCCTCAGAAGCTCTTGTCCCACTAGTCACATACAAGGCTATCTCAGCTACAGCCCCTAACATGGCAGGGAGGGAAGAGCTCCTGGCAGACGGGTGGCTATGGGAGAGTTGTGTGATGTGCACTTTTACTAGAGGAGCAGTAGCTTTCCCCAGCTGTGTTTCTCCCAGTTGAAGCCAGCCACTTTCTTGAGGGGTGTTTCCTGAAAGTTTGGGCCAAAAATGTGGGTGCACATTATACATAGGAGTGCTTTTTACATGGCAAAATATGGTATAGTTAGGACTTTTTACATACCTAACTTAAGGCAGATAACAATAACTATTTGAACAATACATTCTGTTTCATTGTCTTTAACTTTGGATGATACTGTTATGGTTACTAACAGTACAGAAGATCTTTGAATAACATCATTTCAATATAATGTTGATAGACAAACATTTCAGTTTTGACTGGGCCACTGTCCTGCAGTTTGAATGTTTTCCTTAGTCTATGTAGGCTTTCTTTGCGTATTCCAGATTCTTCTTACATCCCAAAGATGTAAATATGAAGTTCATTGGCATGTCTACATGATCCCCTAGTTCTGAAAGTAAAAAATATAAAAAAGAAAAATACAGACCAATCTAATTTGTATCATGTGTAATATCAACAGAACCATTTCTTATACAGAGTCTCACTCTGTCACCCTGGGTAGAGTGTCATGGTGTCATAATTAACAGCAACCTCAAACTTTTGAGGCTCAAGTGATTATCTTGCCTCAGCCTCCTGAGTAGCTGGGACTATAGGTACCCACCACAATGCCCAGCTAATTTTTCTATTTTTAGTAGAGATGAGGTCTCACTCTTGTTCAGACTGATCTTAAACTCCCAAGCTTAAGCAATCAACACACCTTGGCCTCCCAGAAAATTATAGGCATGAGCCACTGCGTTAGCCTAATATCAACAGAAATGTTAAACATAAATTATTACCTTAAAAATTACAGTACTGCATTAACAAAATAAAATATATAAATGTGAATGGACTACAATGTCATATATTTTGCTTTAAAATAAGGAATCCAACATTTATTCTTTATATACAAATGGAAAGTAAGAAAATAGAAAATATAATTTTGAAAATTCATTTACTAAGAACAAAAGCAGCCAATGTTTGTGCCTTCATCAATAAGAGATTCCAATTTGAAAATTATTACATAAGGTAGCCAATTAATAACTGAGATCATTTGATATTAAAGATTATGCTCTATGAGCTATAAAAATAAGTCTTAAAACCTAGTATCCAGGGAAAAACAATTTATTTTGAAAGTGTGTTTGTTATGACTACAGAAAGCAGATGAGAATGTTTAGTTTAAGTTTTTATATTATTCTTAATAAGTATTGATACTTTTACACGTGAATCACAACTTTCAATTTAACATCTCATCAGTACAGATTCTCTGGTCTCAATTTATAACCCCAGTGGCATTGTCATCTCTTCCTCTCTTCTTGAGGTTGCAGAAACATTTCATACCTTTGTAATTCTCTAAAGGTGTTTTTTTTTTTCCACCTAAAAGTTGCTAATGAAAAGCATTTGTATTGGCTCAGTGCCTGTAGCTGAAGTGGCTAAGGCGCCAGCCACATACACCAAAGCCAGTGAGTTGGAATCCAGCTAGGGGGCTGCCAAACAACAATGACAACTACAACCAAAAAATGGCTGAGTGTTGTGGTGAGCACCTGTGGTCCCAGCTACTTGGGAGGTTGAGGTAAGAGAGTTGCTTAAGCCCAGGAGTTGGAGGTTGCTGCGATGCCACGGTACTCTACCCAGGGCGATAGCTTGAGGCATTGTCTAAAAAAAAAAAGAAAGAAAGAAAGAAAGGAAGGCATAAATTCACACACAAAACAATCCATTAGTTATATACTGGATAGCAACATTGAGAGCCAAAATTCAATTAAATAGTAGCCAAAATAGGTAGTGAATAGTGATAGATCACATGGAGAGAGTTGTGAGCCATGATAAACACATTGAAATATCAAATTAACACAAAATATTGATAAATAAAGATAACATACATAAACATAATACTCATTTCAACAGAGACAATGGGAACAGAGTGACTAGTGGGTGGGCATCACTAATTCAAGGAATAGTTAATTCTGCTCAATGTTTAAGCACACCCCAAAACACTTAGAAATAGTACAGTGCATACACAAAAGAAAGTTGGTGGAAGATTCTCCATATTTGATAGTAACTGAGAAATGGACTTGGCATCATCAAGAACAATTTGTGAAATTGAAAGTAACTTTTTAAATTATCAAAAATTAAAAACATACTCAAACTTAATCAACCATGCCAGGAAACTGACATCTGTTTCTGCTACAGAAAACTTATTGCAAAATTATTATCATGTAAAGAAACTAACAAAGAGTATACAGCTGAAAATTGTAAGAAATGTATAATAATTGTGCCTCAGATAATCAAAACAAATATTTTTCTGCATGTTGTGATGTGTATGGAAATTTTCAGCTCTTAAAATGTGCATTTTTCCTTGTAAGTAAATATTAAATTATATGCCTTATGTATTAGTAATACTTTATTACTTTTTCCTAAATGGTACTAACAAAATTAAATAAGCTTCTGGATCCCAAATCATTATATCTTCAACCTGCCTCAAATCTACCATGAAATTTTTAAGAATTTGGCAGTAGGCATTGAACTTTCAAAATCCAAAGAACAGGAGATCAGATTTTTGAGCAAAGTTACCTAGAAGTTGAAGGACAAGGGAACTCTAGCTGATGTATGATTTATATTTCTATACTGGAACCACCATATGCAATAGTGCCCTCCTGGAGACCAACAGTGCTCATTAGCATGTTAATGTATTTGAGGATGTCTATGCCAAACATGTGGAGTTACTGTGTTTATCCCAACATTTCTCAGAGCTATTTAGCCACAGAAGCCTTAGACTTGGTATATCTGAGAAACATGTTTGGGAAATGTTGGAATAGAATGATTAATTACTGGTAACACGTATTAAAAGTAAAGAACAGATTACTTTAGCAGACTGAAGGCATAAGACGTCCAAACATCCCACGCAGGAACATTTCCATTAATTTGTGTTTCATTGCGCATGTAGTCAGTGTGATACTTAATGTTATTTTCTCCAGGGTGAAAGAGTTTAGCACATGCCAAAGCATTTCCCATAGGTGGTCAATAGTCACACACACATCAGAAGAGACAGTTGTGGCTGGTTGATGGTATAGGGGAAATTGAGTCCTGATATTTAGCATAAAATTTGTTTCTTGCTTGAGAGACCTACAGAATCACGGGAATGGCATGTGAGCTGTATATGTGCAGGAGATCAGAAAAGTGACCTCTAAGAGAAAGTGTATATGTGAGATGTGGCAATCATAATTTGGAATTCTCTAGATTCCAAAGGTCTCTGGATGCTAGAGGCAGAGGTTGTGCTTAAGGTCTGCAGTTTTGCAAAAACAAAAGTGGAGACATTCTATATGATCTTCTCTATCTCCTCCCTAATCAATGTTGGACATTGATTGCTAATGTTGGACAAGCAGCTTTTGTCTACTTCTTCCCGTTTTATAATAAGAAATTCAGACTTGAGGTTTACTTGAGAGGGCTCCTCCCAGAGTTCCTCAATCCCCCAGCACAGACTCTGTGTCAAACCTCTTCATTACTCACACCAACACCTGCTCTTCTGGTGAACCCAAACCCCTTCATGCCCCTTCATGAGGGGATTAAAAGTTAATTATCACTGTTGCTTTTGCAGACCCAAGAACTTTGCTTGTGAACTATAGTCCTTTTTGTGAGCCATTGTGGAGGTTTATAATTCATTGATATAAATTAATGCTACATATTAGACATAAAAAGACAATGGAAAAATTAATCCGGTCTCTGGGAGAATTATACTTATCTTGATGCTCGCTTAATTTATTTCATGAGCTTTTCATCAACTATTCTTGTCAAGAAAAAAATAGTGGGCCTATTTTAATTGGGGATGTTTTGATTGTTCATCCAACAACTCAGAGAAAGCTTCATTTTCCAGGCAAGCAAATCTCTACCTTTGGTTACGTTATTTCTAGTAATCATCTGATATGCACATACATTCAAAATCATGTAAAAGAAAGGACTTTTAACACTTAAGACATACATTTTGAAAAATTTACATAAAGAAAAATAAGGTTTTTTATTTTTTATGGAAAGTTATTTTGATTTTCAAATTGCTAATATTATTAAAACTACTTTAGGAATTTTCCTTTCATTTTCTTTATTTTCCGTATTTTTTGAGACTACTGGCTCATGTATTTGGCAAGAATATAAACAACATAAGGACAACCAAGAGGAAATTAATCCATCACAGTTCTAATTTCAATTTGCCTATTTTTATCATTCACATTTTTTACCATCTGGAAATTTTTCTATCACTAGCTAAAAATACTATACTAATTTTCAAATACTTTGGAGTTTTAAAGACACAGTGAAATTTTATTCTCATATTACATGACATTATTTAGTTTGATTAAAGAAATCTGTTAACTTTATTTTTGTTAATATGAATACATAAATCATACTATAATACAAAATACTACAAACACAAAACATACTACTTATATACATATGTGTATGTGTAAAGATTAGCATATTTATTTGTGTGAAATCAAAAATTCAGAAAAGTGAATTATATATGTTTCAATATATTTGGGTTGAATTATGCTTATTTTGCATAAATGTACTCATAAAATTAAAATATATCAATTCCATTTAATATGTTTTTACTATCATAAGATAAAAGAAGAAAATTATAGTTGTGAAATGCATGTTGTTTTAAAAAGCAGGCAGAGCAAGATGGTGGACCAGAAGAATCATTTAGCTGAGCTCTTCTAGAATGACTGGGGAAAATGACAGAACCCAACCATACCTAGTAAGGACTGTACCCAGAGTCATAGCTGAGTGAGCATAGCAAAGAAATGGTGAGCTGGGTACAGCATATGATCCAGAGTGGTGGAAATCTGATGAATTAGCTAAGTGAATGTGACTGGCTGGGTTTGGCTGGCCCCATATGGAGAGGTGGGATGGTAGGAAGCCTTTCCAGAATTTTCAGTTGTTGGAAGAAGCTGCACATAGCATGGAAAGCTGGAAGAATGGGCAAGACTCCAACAGCATACAGCAACCAGATTTGAATGCTGGTTGGAGTGGATTTGCCATAGGTTTGGTGGCTGGTGAGGCAACCATACTAAGAAGGTTTTAGAGGCCAGGGAGCTTCCATTGTGAGAAGGTTGTGAGAAGGTCTTAGCAGGGGCCTAAAGCATGGCCATCTCAATTTCTCCTGCCGGATCAGAACTGCACTCTTGGGACAGGGTGAGAGACTCCCACACCCTACTGGAAGGGGAGTCAGAGTGCACTGTGTGATGTACCCCTGAAGGATTCTTGTGAACTTTAAGATCCCAACATGGCAGGGGCTGAATGCTGAGGAAATATTCAGGCAATTACTGAAGGCAACTAAGTAAGGAATAAAGATCATAGAGGTGGCTAACTGGGTTCTCTGTCTCCTAAAAAACGACAGTGCCACCTGGTACAACATATTGTCATCAAGAGCAAGGACTTCTGTTTTTTGGTCACCAGGAAGAGTTTGGCTTTGCTCAGGCTGAGGCCACTTCAAGACCTAAGCTCTGAGACAAGGTGATTTGAAGCAAAGGAGGAAGTAAGGAGGTAAAAAGAGGATAAGAAGTTAAACAAGAAGAAAGAATACATGAGGAGGAACCAACAGAAAAATTTGGGCAACATGAAAAGCCAAAACAGAGCAACACCCACAGGGACAATGAGGCAACTACTGCAGAAGACACCACCTATAAAGAGTTAATGGATTTGACAGAAAGGGAATTTAAAATATGGATGATAAAAACAAAAAAGGATTGGGTGAGAAAATGGAAAGACAGAACCAAAAGTGGATGAGAGAAATGTAGAATATAAAAAGGATATGGCAGAGCTTAAGGAAATGAAGGAAACAATAAGGGGATGTAAAGATGTAGAAAGTATCAAAATTTGGTTAGATAACAGAGTAGAAAGAACCTCAGAGAATAAAGTTTTCAAGTTAACCCAAAGAGTTAAAAAGGCAGAAAACAAGACAGAGGAAACAGAACAGATGCTTGGAGACCTACAGGATTCCATGAAGCATTCAAACATACGAATAGTAGGGATTCCTGAAAGGGATAAAGATTGTTCCAAAGGAATGGAAGCTCTACTGGAGACTATGATAAATGAAAACTTTCCTAGTTTTACTAAAGACCTTGACACACTCCTTTCAGATGAATATCGAACCCTGGGTCATCTCAATTCAAATAAAGCCTCTCCAAGACACATTGTAATGAACCGGTCCAAAGTCAAGACGAAAGAAAAAAATTTGCAAGCAGCCAGGAGTAAACACCAACTGACTTACAGAGGCAGAGCCATAGGATGACAGCAGACTTTTCAACTGAAACTTTATAGCCAGAAGAGCATGGTTATTTAGCTTCAACATTCTTAAACAAGACAATTTTCAAGCAGAATTCTGTATCCTGCTAAACTGAGCTTCAACATTATGGAGAAATCAAATATTTTGTGAATATGCAAGCAATGAGGAAATTTGCCACAAGACCAGTTCTACAGGAAATACTTAGACTTATTCTACACACTGACCTTCATCATGGACCACCTGTAAACTAAACACTCAGAAGCTAAAGGTCAAAACTTAACTTTCACAATGGTGCGCGATGGACTTTCACAAAATAATATGAATAGAACTCCACCATACTTATCAATTCTCTCAATAAATGTCAATGCACTAAATTCACCACTGAAGAGGCACAGGCTGGCTGATTGTTTAAAAAAGCACAGGCCATTCATATGCTGTCTCCAGGACACTCACCTAGCCTTGAAGGACAAATTGAGACTCAGGGTTAAGGAAAACAGTACTTCAAGCAAATGGAAATCAGAAGAAAGGAGGGGTTGCAATTTTATATTCAAATATTAGCATATTTAAAGCCACTAAAGTTAAGAAAGACAAAGATGGACACTTTATACTGGTCAAAAGAACAATACAACAATAGGACATTCCAATTCTAAATATTTATGTACCCAATTTAAATGCTTCCAGATTTATGAAACAGGCTTTGAGGGGTCTGAGTAACATAATATCTCATAACACCATGATAGCCAGGGACATTAATGCCCTTCTGAAAGAACTGAACAGATCCTCTAAACAGAAACTAAACAAAGATATAAAGGACTTAAATTTGACCCTAGAACAAATGGGATTAATAGACATATACAGAACACAGTATTTTAAAGAATGTAGATTTTTCTCATCAGGCATGCTATGTACTCCAAAATAGACCACAACCTAGGACACAAATCAAACCTCAGAAAAATTATAAAGATAAAAATTATACCTTGTATTTTCTCTGATCACAATGCCATAAAGGTGGAACTCAACTCCAACAAAAACATTCATCCCCACACAATGACTTGGAAATTAAACTTTATATTGAATAATATTGGGTTCAGGAAGTGGTAAAAGAGGAAATAGATAATTCCTCAAACATAACAACAATGAAGACTCAAGTTACTCAAACTTGTGGGATACAGTAAAAGAAGTCTCAAGAGGAAAATATATCACATTAGATGCCTACATTTGAAAAACAGAAAGAGAGTACATCAACAAACTCAGGAATGCTGACATTTGAAAAACAGAGTTCATCAATAAACTCATGAACCATTTTATGTAACTGGAGAAAGAAGAACAATCTAACCTCAAATGCAACAGAAGAAAAGAAAGTATCAAAATTAAATCTGAGATTAATGAATTTGAAAAGAAAAGAATCATTCAGAAAATTAACAAAACAAAAAGTTCATTTTTAGAAAAAATAAAATCAATAATTCTTTGGCCATATTAACCAGAAACAGAAAAGTAAAATCTCTAATAAACTCAATCAGAGATGATCAAGGGGAAATAACAACAGATGCCACTGAGATATAAGACATCATCTCTGAGTACTATAAGAAACTCCATGTCCAGAAATTTGACAATGTGAAGGAAATGGATCAATACTGGAACCACATCCTCTCCCTAGACTTAACCAAGAAGAAATAGAACAGACCTATTTCAAGAACTGAGATCAAAAAAATAATAAAAAAAAATCCCAACAAAAAAATGCCATGGTCCAGATAGTTTTACACCAGATTCCTTTAAACCTTCAAAGAAGAGTTTATACCCATACTGAAGAAAATATTCAAAAAATTGAGAAGGAAGAAATCTTTCCCAACACATTCTCCAAAGGAAACATCACCCTGATAGCAAAACCATGAAAATACCAAACTAAAAATGATAATTCAAGACAAATTTCACTAATGAATATAGATGCAAAAATTCTCAATAAAATCCTAGCAAATAGATTGCAGCTACATATTAAAGAAATCATTCAACATGATTAAGGAGGTTTCATCCCAGGAGTGTCAGGAGGGGGATGGTGTAACATCCACAAATCCATAAACGTAACTTACCATATCAACAGAAGCAAAAATAAAGACCATATGATCCTCTCAATAGATCCAGAAAAAACATTCTATAAAATTCAGCATCCTTTTCTAATTAGAACCCTTGAGAATATAGGAATAAGTGGCACCTTTCTTAATCTGATTGAAGCCATCTACAACAAATCCACAGGTAATATTAGTAATATTAATATTATTCTGAATGGAGTAAAACTGAAAGCTTTTCCACTTAGAACTGGAACCAGACAAGGTTCTTCTCTATTGCTGTTAATATTCCGTATAGTGCTGGAAGTTCTAGGCAATACAGTCAGGCAAAAGGAGGAAATAAATGGCATCCCAATGAGTGCAGAGGAGATCAAACTCTCACTGTTTGCTGACGATATGATCTTATACTTACAGAACCCTAGAGACTCAACCACAAGACTCCTGGAAGTGATAAAAAAAAAATATAACAATGTCTCAGGATATAAAATCAATGTCCATAAATCAGTAGCCTTTGTCTATGCCCAAAACAGCCATGTTCAAAAGCTAATCAAAGACACAATTCCCTTCTCAGTAACTTCCAAAAAATGAAATACATTTTTGTATATGTATAGGAATATACATAACAAAAAAGGTGAAGGACCTCTACAAAGAAAATTATGAAATCCTAAGAAAAGAAATAACAGAAGATATTAACAAATGCAAGAAGCATGCTCATGGCTGGGAAGAATCAACATTGTTAAAATGTCTGTACTAACCAAAGCAATCTACAGATTCTTTGCAATTCCCATTAAAATACTATCATCATACATCAAAGATGTGGAAAAGTAGTTGTTTATTCTATATGGAACCAGAAAAAATCCCATATAGCCAAGGCAATTCTTAGTAATAAAAGCAAAACCAGACTACAAGACTTTCAGCTAAATTACAAGGCCATAGTGATCAAAACAGCATGGCATTGGCACAAAAATAAAGACATTGACATGTGGAACCACATAGAAAACCATGAGATGAAACTAACAGCTTATAGCCTAGCCACCTGATCTTTGATAAACCAAATATATTCAGGGGAAAAGAATCCTTATTCAATAGATGGTGTTGGAAGAACTGCATAACTACATGTAAAACACTGAAACTGGACCTGTACCTCTTACCACTTACAAAAATTAATTCTAGATAGATAAAATACCTAAATCTAAGGCATGAAACTACAAAAGTCCTCAAAGATAGTGTGTGGAAAACACTTGAGGATATTGGCCTAGGGAAAGATTTTATGAAGAAGACTGCCATGGCAATTGCAACAACAAAAATAAACAATTGGGACTTAATTAAACTGAAAAATATCTATACAGCTAAGGAAACAAGAACAGAAACAAATAGATAACCTTCAGAATGGGAAAAAAATATTTACATAACATGAATCAGACAAAAGACTGAAAACTAGGATATATACAAAACTCAAATTAACCTAAACAAAAAGACCCAACAATCTCATATATCACTGGGGAAGAAAGATGAATAGAATCTTCTCTAAAGAAGACAGACAAATAGCTAATAAAGATGAAAAAATGCTCATCATCCCTAATCATCAGAGAAATGCAAATCAAAGCTACCCAGAGATATCATCTAACCCCAGAGAGAATGGCCCACATCACAAAGTCTGAAAGCTGCAGATGTTGGCATGGATGTGGAGAAAAGGGAACTTTTACACTGCTAGTGGGACTGCAAACTAATACAACCTTTTTGGAAGGAAGCATGAAGAATCCTCAAAGAACTCAAATTAGACCTCCCATTTGATTCTGCAATCCCATTACTAGGCATCTACACAGAAGAAAGAAGTTTCTTTTATCATAAGGACACTTTTACTAGACTATTTATCGCAGCTCAATTTACAGTCGCCAATTTGTGGAAGCACTCTAAATGTCCACTGACCCAGGAATGGTATATGTATACCAAGAAATACCATTAAGCCATTGAAAAAGATAGAGATTTTACATCTTTTGTATTAACCTGCATGGAGGTGGAACACATTCTTCTTAGTAAAGCATCATAAGAATGGACAAGCAAGAATCAAATGTACTCAATTCTAATATGAGCTAATACAAGGAGAGGAAGGGAATGAGCAAGTGGGGAGAGAGGAAGAGGGAGGGGATGGGCAGTCCTGATGTCCACACCTCTTGGGGGCAGGACACAATTACAGAGGGACTTTATCTAACAAATGCAATCAGTGTAACCCAATTCTTTGTACCCTCAATGAATCCCAAACAATAATAAAAAAAAACCTAAAGTGATCAAATAATCAAATATCCAGATATTTTCAAAATGATTTAAACATTTACAATATAACAAATTTTAACGAACAAGGTGTTTGACCTTAACACTTTTATTTATGTAAATGTAAGGTGTTTTACATTTTATAAAAATTTGAATATTCTCTACGCTTTTGTGAAAAATATATGTTGTTGAATGTATATGTGGGTTTAGTTGGAATGTATGTATCTATATTGCATATATTTTGTACATAATTCAGTCAGATATTAATTGGATATCAATCCTAGGGGTATTAAAGTGTTGAGTCTTATATTTAGGGGAAGTCCTTTTTTTAATGACAATTATTCTAACTTAATAAGCCATATCAAATATTTCTTAAGTAAAGAGCTGCTTTAATACTTCAGAAACATAATTTTTGTGAGATTTTGCTAGCAACCTTTAAAGAAATGAATATAAATATTGCATGTTTTATATTAACAAAAAGAAATACTATTTTACAGAGTAGTTTTCCTCACTGTCTTGCTTTTTTTTCTTCAATTTTTCTTAAACTTATTTTCCTTATAGATCTTTTCCTAAATACTTTGTTATTGTTGTTGTTGTTGTTAAAGTTTGGCCAGAGCTAGGTTTGAACCTGCCACCCTTGGTATATGAGGCCAGTGCCCTACCCACTGAGCTGCAGGCACGGCCCCTTAAATATTTTTGATGCAAGTGGATCAAACTTTTTTTTTATGCATCTGCATGATGCATTATTATTGATTTCATAGTTATTTTCCTCATTAATTTTCATTACTATTTCCATCATTTTAATTTCTTTCATATGGTAATATTTTCTAAATTATAACCATTTTAAAAATCATGTGTTTGTTAATCTTCTGTAATACTGTTCAGGACTTCTAATTATTGAATGATAATAATATCACTTTAATTAAAACTTAAAAGTTGCAAACTTTAATAAGCAACAAAGTAGTAAAGGTATGTTACCATATTTTTAATTAAAATTAAAGCAATGTTGAAACCAAAAAACTCATCATAATCATGTACAAAATTATAGATAATACAGGCGAATTGCATGATGATTTTAAATTAGCCTTGGAAATGAAAACTTTTATTCTTATTAGCACAGTATAATTCTATGGAGTGTGCACATGTGTGTATTGATGGAGTGTATTGATGTACATAGGTGGGTATGCAAATTTGTTTATGTAGGGTATTTTATGTGGATATAATGTATTAAGTTACTTTAACTTATATCCCTTTCACTAAAGAGTGAAATCAGCTTTTATAAAACACACTATTTAAAAAAATAATTTAGACTATATTCTTTATCTATATTCCTTATTGGTAATCAATAGATCCCAAACTTTAACATATTTCATTAAAATAAATATACCAAGTTCATAAATCTCACATGTTAACTTTCTAAAAATGGATTTCTTTTAAAGAAGTTTTCTACACCAGAATTCTGTAAAGAAAACAGGCTCACCACAGAGTTCTTTATAAGGATTCTTTAAAAGTACTACAATATATTATTGTCTGTCGCCATAAAGCTCATAATAGGATTGAAATGTCTAAGGCAAACATGTCTTCTTTGCCTTCAGAAAGTGAAACATCAAAGAAAGACACCATTTGCATAAAAATATATGAAATGTTCATAAATAAAATCTTTATGCATTGAGATACATAAAGCATTCTTAAAACTTTCTTTCAGAAGCAGTTTCCTGTAATCATAATACAGGAACTATAGGCATAAAATAGTAGACAATAAAATCTTGTGATCTTTATGTCTTCAAAACTCATGAAGCTTATTTGGTAAATAGTAGATAGAGAAGAAACTTCTGTGTATAGAACATTTTAACCTGTACATTTTAATTGTGATCAAAGATAGCATTTTTGGTTAAATATTAAAGTTAGATGCATCAATTTGGCGAAATTATAAAAATGGTGTGGTGTGATTTTTATAAAACATATATTAAAGAAGAGATAAAATTATACATGAGATAATATGTCTGATGAATGTTACTAGATAATAGCAAATCAAAAAGCTCTGAGTGATGAAATACACAAAACCTGTTTTCTTAATCATTTAATTAAAAAATAAATGTTTAGTCCTGCAGGCAATATCAAGTCTGTGAATATCTGTTATTCCAGTGATAAAATTATGCTATTTAATTTCTTAAAAACTATCTGGGTCTAAACAGTTCAGTCATAAGCAGTAGGGAAAAATAATTTTCCAGAATAAGCAAGGTTATTAGCATCCAGTAAATAACCTGTCAGTGATGAGAAGAACCTGGTCGTTATCTCTCCCAAAGTGTGAGAAAAAGTTGTTAGAAGGAATTAAATTCAAATCTGAGAAATAAAATAGATAAATGAGGGGATTAGCACACCTCATTTAGGATTGTTTTTCAAATTCCCCTTTATACATTTAAAATTTTGAGAAGTATATTATCTTGGTTGGTGCAGTGGCTCACACCTATAATGCTAGCATTCTGGAAAGATGAGGCAGGTGGATTGCTTGAGGTCAGTAATTCAAGACCAGCCTGAGCAATAGTGAGACTTCATTTCTACTAAAAAATAGAGAAACTAGCTGGGCACTGTGGTGGATGTCTGTAGTCCCAGCTACTCAGAAGGCTGAGGCAGGAGGATCATTTTAGTTCAGGACTTTGAGGTTTCTGTGAGGTATAGTGCCATGGCACTCTAGCCTGGGCAACAGAGTGAGACTTAGTCTATCTCCTAAATAAGTAAATATATAAATAAAAAAAGAAAAATATACAATCTTTGAGTTTTTGAGTAGGCACAATTATAAAGCCTTATGTAATATATAATTATAAAATATACAAAATTTGTGTCTGGTTAATATTGATATGATGAGGTAGAAGAATGATGAGTTAAAGACTAGTCAAATTACGTCTATTTTCTTAAACAGCATCATCATGAATTTTTTGAATCAAACATGTCATGGGATGCTTCTGTTTTACATGAATTCTCTTTCACTTTGCGATTGTTCTACCTATTGGTCTGTTTACTTCCTCATGGCGTCAACTTGAATAGATTTTATCATGGAAAATTAGGGCTATCAACTTACTTAGACTCAACTTTTTTCCATAAAAAATTCTTGGGCGGCACCTGTGGCTCAAGGAGTAAGGGCGCTGATCCCATATGTCAGAGGTGGTGGGTTCAAACCCAGCCCTTGCCAAAACAAACAAACAAATAAAAACTACAAAAAAAAAAAAATTCTTCACAGGAGGTGGTGCTGCTCCATGTCAATTTAGAAAAATCTGATTAGTGACAGCCTGAGCCCTCCAAAGTGAATTTCCCCATTTCACTTCAAGAAGTGGTTTTGCTCATTGATGATAACTATATGACACAATTACTCCAGTAGACCTCATAATGTTATTTTTAAAAACCCACTAAAATTCCTTTTACTTTTTAATGAAATTTTCTCTATAAAGAATTATTTTCCCTCATCAAAATGAAATACAATTTTCCCATGAAAGAGAAAATATAGAATTACTGCTTGATTTTTTAAAATATGCTATCTTCAGTATAAACAAAAAATTCCAAAATTTACATTGCAGTATAGAAACAAAAATAAAAATATACATATACACACACATACACACACATGTTGTATATATGTTGTAATCATTCTTGTTTTTACTGTCACAAATTTGGCTACAGGAAGTCCCTTTGCATTTTTATATTCATTTATTTCTTCAGTTCATATATAGGTAATTTTTGGTGCTATTATAAATAGGGTCTTCTCTTACATCTTTTCTTCTAAATGGTTAATGTTTATATATAAGACTAATATTAATTCTACTGATTTCCTAAATTATTATGTATTATAATTTTCCCACGGACTTTTTGAGTTTCCCTTATGTACAATTACATCATCTACAAATAGAAATAGTTCTAATTTCATGCTTTTCAAGTTTGTGCACTTTCTGTTTTGCCCAGGCAATACCTACCTAGTCTAATTAAATACTTGTTCAAAAATATTCACCTTCATCTCCAATCTCCACCTTCAGAGGTGGTATATACTTCACTGCCTTTTGATTGAGGATCAGTTGTGTGACTTTCTTGGACTAAAAGGATTTCAGCAAATGTCATGAAAGCAGAACTTTAAAATGTGCCTATTACATTGGATGTAACTTCTCGTGTTTCTGTTGTCACAATGAGAAGAGTTTCCCTAGGGTCACTACTTTGATGTTGTCTGGGCCCTAGAATGAATACACAAAAAGACTCATCAATTTGACTTGCATAATTATGAATGCTATAATTATTATTATTTGATGTCTTAGGGTTGTGAGTTGGGTTGTTACACAGAATTATTGCAGCAATTATTATTATTATTATTATTATTATTATTATTATTATTATTATTATTATTATTTTTAGAGACAGACTCTCATTTTATAGCTCACAGCAACGTCCAACTCCTGGGTGTAGGTGATTCTCTTGCCTCAGCCTCCTGAGTAGCTGGGACTACAGGCTCCCATCACAATGCTCGGCTATTTTCTGTTGCATTTTGGCTGGGGCTGGGTTTGAACCCGCTGCCCT
Source organism: Galagoides demidoff (assembly GCA_963574575.1). NCBI lineage: Eukaryota > Metazoa > Chordata > Mammalia > Primates > Galagidae > Galagoides > Galagoides demidoff. The sequence continues at coordinate 48,154 of CAUYQV010111427.1, forward strand.
CCATATATGGGGCCTGTGCCCTACTCACTGCGCCACAGGTGCCACTGTATTGTAGCAATTATTAACTGGAACAAAAACCTGGGGATACAGGAATGTCAAAACTGATAAGCCTCCCTACCTACCCACATATTTCAATAAATGAAATAATTAGTTATAATAAATAAATTGGTTATTTTTTCATATGGACAAAATTTAAGCAGGGAAGAAAAATAAGGAGTATTTTGTAGCAGATATCTGTAAAGCAAACACAGAGAAAGATTTTAGTAAGGGTCAATTTTCCTTCATGGCAGCTGTAGTTTAAAATATAATGATGCATTTGCTGTGGTGCCTGGTGGAAATGTTCTCCTCCCTCTGGAATCCAAGACTTCTAAACCCGCAGTACCAAGATTCACAGCAACAGGAGTACAGATTCCCCAAAGTGGGTCATTCAGAGTGATGCTAAATATTTGGGATCACACCTACCATCTACTCTTGGTTCCCAGACCCATGTGTTATGTCAATTAGTGACAAAGCACTGGCAGGTCAAACACATCCTCAATTGCTGGTGCTGGCTAAGACACTGTGGCAGAAGCATATGTCAATTAAAGTTAATATACATTGGTGTTCTTCCAGGGGTGAAGGGATCCAGTGTAGTCAATTATCCTCCAAGCACCTATTTAGATTTTGGAAGGCTGAGTGGTGTATTAGGAACTCAGCTAGGATCTACGTTGCCACTATGTTGGCTATTTGGCATCCTCAACACTTAGATCATCTTTGGTGAGCGAGAGACCAGACTGATGGGTCCCTGCCTAACCTCCATCCTGGTCACCATGGCTACTCTGTTGATGCCTCCATTTGCCAATACCTTGGTATCTGATGACAGTTGATAGTGGCAATCAGTCAAATTATTCTCTCTGCTTTATTTTTAAGTTAAGACTCTTCTTGGTTTAAAATGTTCTTGTAGAGGTTAAATGTGATTCCAAAGTCTTCTCAGTGATGTCCATTCCCAGAGATCTACATGCCTATTTCTAGATCTTCGTAGATCTAGGGTTCTAATACTTCTACTTCTGGGTCCTTGATCAAGCAGGCAAGCCAGCTGTGGTCACCCATGTGCCTAAATATATTCTAACTTTGAAATAGTTCCCTTTCCATACAAAGCAGTTAACCATATTAACTATTCCCATTGGGAGGATTTCTTTTAGCCAATATTTTTTTAGGAGTCTATTAGTGGGGCTGCAGCGTAGTTATAGCCCATTTTTAGAATGCATATACATCATAAACTGACCTCTTTATTAAACAAACTCTGATTTTTTTCATCTTTGTTATGTGGTCAGAAAGGACCCCAAATCTTGACACCATAAGTATGACCTGATGGAGCAGTACTGGTACAACTGTGATTGATGAGAAACACTCTAACTTACTCATGCCTTTTGTCTTTATCAAGCTCAGTGTACCTTTTCTGATTTATGATGAATTGCTTCTAGACATGCCTGACCTTCTGAATTGGTAGGTCTGTCAGAACCCAGCTCATAAGGGGCAGATCTTTGGTGTCCCATGATACTCCATAGTTGTGTTCCATAAAGTCCTGGTAGCATCCCAGGAGCTGTTTCTCAGAAGGCATGTAACTCTGGCCTACAGATGGCATAGTTTAGCTTCAGAATTTAAGGGCTTAAATTATGATTTGCCCACTGAGAATTGGAATAAATTCTGTGTTTATCCTTTTTTCACCATTGATATTTGATGTTTTAAGAGCTTGCAGCTCATTTCAGCATTCAGGGTATATTACCTTCCATGAATTACTTGAAACATTTATTGTAAGTGGTGCATCAATCTCACAAAACCCATAAAGATGATGTCTCTGAAGTGTGCAAAAGGCACTGAAAGGCAGCAGATCATGACACATAGTTGTGCTTACATGCATGCATTTATTAAAACTAGGTAAATAATGTATATGCCATACCAATTTATTTTTTAGGATTCTAAGTAATTTGATCTTTGAGTAAGACTCAACATCGAACAACTGGCTTATCCCTCAGAAACATAAGAAAACGTGTGCATGGGCTGAGACTACAGCCTACAGGACAAATACATAGGTCCCTTTTGGAGATGTCTAAGATTTTTCTGAAGTATAATTTTCAGTTATTACTTTGTTTTCCTCCAAGGCAAGCATCTTCTCCAATGATTGCTCTTCTTTGAATGTAAACCAGGAGTATGCCAGTAAGTGATAATAACAGATCAAATGAAACCTTATGGAAAGAGATGGCCTTGATGGTATTTTTACTTTTATTTTTGTGTAGTTAAGAAGAGTGATTAATCATTTTTTTGTCTCTTGCTGAATCTTGATCTCCCAATTTCATGTAATTTACTTCCCTGTTTTCTAGAATGGACTTCTCATATGGCTTGGAAAGAAACACCTTGCCTCATGTCATGACAAGGTTAGAAGCTCAGCAGGAGTCACCACACACTTGCTTTTCTCTTTCCCTTTACTTAGCAACACCAGTGTGATTCTTTCTCTGTGGCATATCAGCATTGAAATGGGTTTGGATTTGGATTTGGAAATGGAAATGGATTGGAATTTGCAAAAAATATTAGAAGAAAAAAATTGGTAGTATAATGAGGAGGCTAATACAACAGATGTAATGGATTCAAGGAGAGCCTGAGTTAACTATAAAGGAGATAGGTAGCAAAAAGTGGTCTTTTTAAAGCACATTTTTATACTAAGAAATCAATAGCCTTTTATTGTCCTTTTCCCCAAGACCATGGTTGAATTCCCTTATCCATAGTTGAATTAAATAAATTCAGTAGAGGATGCGGAACCAAATTGGTCAAACTCAGGCCAGTTAATTTTCATGGTAGGAAAACAATTAAGTTCTGAAGCAATAAATTGATATAGATTCCATCTCATAAAATTATGGAGTTTAAATTGTAAAGAAAGGTTAGGAAAATAGTGTCCATAAGTTTTTGAAATTGTACTTAACCAACATTTTTTGATAAAACTAAGATTCTATTGTCTAAAATCTACAATGGGAAGAGATTCCTATTCTGGAATTTCCATTTTATTTTTAAATCGAAATGATGAATAGAAAACAAGTTAGTAGAGCAGACTAAATCAACAAAGAAGTAGAATTTAAGTGTATCAGCGAGGAAGGGAAATAATTTGACTTCAGCATATATCTGCCATCCTAAGAGATTCGTGCAAAATTTTTCATTATTTAAACTTACTAATAAATAGTCGCAAATGAAAAACATCCACCAAAAAGTCAGTAATTTGGTTTAACTTTTGATTTTAATTTTACTAAATGCCTTTAAATTTATTTAAATGTTCTTAAGATTCATAATTTCAGACTGTTATTGATATCATTAGTCATAATCAGCTCCCTGCTGTGTCTGGGTACATTGCAATATTTTGGCAGCCGAAATGTGGTTCAAAACACATAGGTGAACTATTCAAAGTGGCCTCTCTACCTTTCAAACTATTATTTTATTTTGATAACTTTTAGAAGCATCCCACATGGTTCACCTTTTCTTTCTCTTTTAGGAAGAAAAAGGAAAGAGGCACATCTGTTATTTCCAACATTCTTGAAATTTGAGGCATTTAACTGAGCTGTGCAACAATCTGACTATCGAAGGTCTTCTCTGGGAAGCAGCTCTTGAGGGGTGACTGTGCTGTCACCACTGTGTAAACCCGAGGGCCACCCTCCCTCAGGAATGAACATGTGCTGTGGGGACATACCCTCAAAGCACAAAAGGGAGGTTTCCTCGTGAATCCTTCTGACCATCTGCTCCCCACAACACATGCTCATCGGACCACGACACACGGAACATCGTAACCTATGGGTTTTCCGTCTCTGAAAAACAATCACTATCCTGACATTTGAAGAATCTTAGAGGATTTGGTTTTTATGGGCAACTTTTTCCAGGTGTTGCTTTTACTCTCTACATTGAATTTGAGTGCTGTGAACTTTCCTGGAAAGCCTGAAAAACACATGAAAATGTGCTTAGAGCAATAACCGATACATAAGATGCTATGCAAATGCTTCAGAGGACTAACTATTAGAAGATCCTTTCTGATATAAAGAAAACTAAGGCCATAAAATGTCAAATGATAAACCTGAGAGTCTGCAATGGAAATTGGTTGTAAATGGAATAGTTGTGTGGAAGCTAGCTAGAATCGTGCGCCACTGGGCCATATATGTTGTTATTTCTTAAATATGCATTGCTCAAAAGTTCGCTGTGACTAACTTACCTCATTTTTGTTTCTGTACTGTTTTCTTTAAGTGTCCCAGATTATCTAAATTTTATTTAATTGTTAATGTTCCATGTTAAAGATGAAGAACTCGGGAAACTGAGAGATAAAATTACTTGCTCAGAGTCATACAGCCTGGAGGTAGAGGTGCTGGGATTTGAATCCTACCTGCAGCTCCAGAGACTAGGTTCTTCATCACTGTGCTATCCCACCCCGCCTCAGCCTGATTTTCATAGAATACCTGATTTATAAACTAATGAATAGTAACAGTGCATTTACTACGTGTCACACTCTATTGTTGGCAATAAGGGTAAGATGCCAACAAGGAGGAAAAGGTCCTTAAGTGAATATTCCCACATAACTACTGCATAGTAAATGTGATTTCCTAATAATTGAATTATCAGTATTGTCTACAAGTCAGATCTTGAAGAAAAAATAATTGTGTTAATAGAACCAACTGCAATTCATAGGAAGAAACCTTTTCAAAGGCCTAGGCAGACAGCTTCCTAGCGTTCCCTAGTCCCAGACACAGCTGTACTTATATGTCTGAGAACAGGGAAGAGTGGGGGGAAGGGCCCCTAAAAAGGAGAGGAGCCAGTCCAGGAATTGGAAAGGCTTTATTTTGCAGAGAAAGACAAAAGGCGGAGTGGGGCCTGACCAGCAGTCAGCTCAGCTCTCAAGGGTTTCAAGAGACTTTTATTACCCCTGATCAGTAAGGTTGAAGGTAGGAGGGGGCTTCCAGGGGGAGTTATCCCTCCTGCAGGGGGAGTAAATTTTTGTACTCAGGATAAATTTAGGAGTTACTTCCTTAACTGGCTGCCATCTGGGGCCAGAGTAAAAGTTACCATTCTGCTGTTTCCCAGGAATACTGGCCTTACAGCATTACAGGGGATGGGGAGGGGGTTTGCAGGGATCATACAGTTTGGTTTCTGGCCTGCTCCTTCCCACCAGCTGTCTCCCCAAACGGCTGCACTCCTGTCAGGGTTGTGAGGGCTTCTTTCCCACAATTTCCAATTTAAAATGCTCCCTCTGCATTTTGAGCCTGCTTCACCTACACTTGTCCTTGGGTAGAGATGAGAATGCTTGTCTATCCTTTCCTGTGGATGGATGTTTTGCATATTTCAAAATTACTAAATTATATATTCTAATGTTCACATTGACTAAAGTCATTTTCTTGTCCATTTTATTTCATAACTCCTAAAATCTGTTTTAGCCAGGGATTAATGTTTGATCCTTATGTTGACGTATAATTTGTAAGCCATAAAATATATTCTTTAATTAATTTCACACAATAGGAAAAACATATAAAACCAATTTATTATCTATTTTAATGTCAGATGCTTTCTATATTAAGAATGCTTTACTAATCAGTAAACTGATCAGTTTACTATTTAGATTGTACATGAACTTTATGTCCACCATGTATAAGAGGAGAAAAAATACTGGGATAATTTTAGAAGCTGGAAACAAATGAATAATTGTAAAGCTAAAATACTACAGTTTTCAAGAAGCAGAGCAATGGTACATGGTGCATTGAAGCATCTGTTTTATTCTTGCCCAATGTCAGGGGAATGCCATTGGCAGTTGTAACTGTCAAGGTCTCAGTGGTAGCTCTAATGTCATGCCAAATGTTTCAGAAACAAAAAAATTGTTTAAACGACCAACCCAAAGGCATTAGTATTACCTTATCTATGCAGATAAAGTTTGAAACAAATCAAAATTTATTAAATACTGAACAGAGAAAACTTAGTATTTGTTATATTTCATTAGAGGTATTTATGTTAGGAATGTAGGAATGGGAATTTTTTCTGGCATATACATGACAATTACATTTCTTCTTGTATAATAAATAGCCCATTTTAAAGTAATGCAGATTCAAGGTAACAAAAATAAATTTTATTTTTTAAAAAACTGTGGAATTTCTAAGAAACTGCAATGGAGTTAAAAGAGATCTTTGGCTGCTAGCTTTCAGCATCACTGCTAACATGTTCTAGCTGCTCTAACAGAAAAGAAGTGATTAGACACTTGATGGCTGAGCCCCTCAATTTATTTCTTAAAAAAGTTCCCTGTCTTACAGCGAGAGCCACATGAATTACTCAAATTCAGATGACTTGCTGAATTCTTTTTTTGAAATGACAAAGAAAGTAATTGCATTATTAAGACTGTCAACTTCTTTTTTTTTTAAATAACTCTTTTGGAAATCCAGACATACTGACACTAGTAACAAAGAGAAATAACAGTTTTATAAACAATATCCCTTAAAGCTGTCTAAATGCAAGATCATCCTATCTCATTTTGCTGTAAATCATGAAGAATGGATTTTTTTTTTTTTTTTTGAGACAGTGTCTGGGTCTGTCACCCAGGCTGGTGTAGAGTGTGGCATGATCACAGTTCACTATAGCCTCAAACTCCTGGATCCTCCTGCCTCAACCTCCCAAGGAGCTGTAACTACATGCACAACCCATCACATCCGGCTAAGAAAATAGGTTTTTTGAGACTTAACAAGTATAAATAAATGTACCTCTAATACACATATATTTAAAATAAACAAAAACATCTCAGTTATTTACAAGAATTTGCATCTCATTTTCAACGTTCCCTGCTCATATAAAAATATGTGGTTAAAGTTGGCTAGCTAATTTCATATGCAATTAGCTAGTAAGAAAGGATGAGCTTTACAATTATGGCCCATGTGGACAGACATGGTTGTGAGAATTTTAGAGCATAAATAACATTATATGCAAACAATGATTAATATAAAGCAGGAATGATATTGCACAGAAGAGTTATTACTTCATGAAACTTTTCCTCTTTTTGTTCTTTGTACTTTTATTTTGGATATTAAAAAGGAAATGGATAAAGCTTACACATTTTTCCTTCTGTTTGAATATATCTGTTCGTCTTTTGTGGTTGGTATAATTTTTTTTTTTTTTTTTGGAATGTAACCCCTACTATATGCCAATCATATCAAATGTACATTTTGTCTTGTGGAAAAACTAAGATAAAGTATACTTGTTTCACTTCTTTGGTACAAATTCAGATATACTGTTCGAAGATTATTTCTCATTTGTCCATACAATTAGAACTAAAGTGGAATTGTTTGTGAACTTTATTTATCCAAAGTGTGGATTATTTTTACCCTGGAATAACATGTATAAGTACTCTAAACTCACTTCATAAATCTTTTTTTAGGGAGGGGGAAAAAAAGGAAAGGTAATGCTGTTTTATGGAAGGAAAGAAATAGAAATAAACAGTTCCACACTTAAAACCCATTTTGCAGCAATTCATAGTCTTTCAAAAGATTTCTGGGTGAAAAAACAGAATTTTCCACTATGTAATCTTTACATGAAACATAAAAAAATGAGATGCCATAGTGCCTTTATCTTCTTTTTCCATGTCACTCTAAGTTAGGGGACTGAGATTTCCTTCTATGAATATCTGTCTTGATGGTTATAATATTTATTCATACATTATTCCTTGTTCAGTCATAAACTCTTCTGGATTATAAGTTTCAATTTATTTGTTTTCTTAGGATTTTGTTGACATTTTTTCAGGTTATATTTATTTCTTTATTTTTAATCATTATGAGTACATATAGCTGTATGTCTTTATAGGGTACTCATGATGTCGGAACACAGGCAGACAATGTGAGTGATCAGTTAAGGGTGATTAGAGTATCCATTACCTGAGGCACTTAACACTTTTTTGTGTTAGGAACATTCCAATTGCACTTTTTTAAATTAATAGTTATTTTAAGATTGTTTTAGGTTATTTAACTTATTATTGATTGTAGGCACTTTGTTGTGCTATAAAATATTATTCTTTCTGTTTCTCTAACTACATATTTGCACACATCAACCATCCTCACTTTATTCCCCCCACTATGCTTCTCAGCCTCCAGTAACCGTTATTCTATTCTCTGTCTCCAGGGGATCAAATTTTTTTTTTTTTATAATACTTAGCTCTCACAGATGAGTGAGAACATGTGAGATTTATATTATTGTGCTTGGATTATTTCATTTAACATAATGTTCTTCAGGTCCATCCATATTGTTGCAAAGGGGCAGGACTTCATTCTTTCGTGGCTATATAGTACTCCATGGTGTTCCACATTTATTTGTCCGTTCATCTGCTGATGTTCACTCAGGTTGATTCTATGTCTTGGCAATTGTGAACAGTGCTGCAATAAAGTTGGGAGTTCAGATAATATATCTTTTTGATATATTGAATTCCCATCCTTTGGCTATATACCCAGCAGTGGAATTGCTGGCTCATATGGTAGTTCTATTTTTAGTTTTTTTGAGTTAGTTTTCCATAGTTTTTGTCCACAGTGGTTATATTAACAAACGTCAGCATTTGTGATGGCTTGCCTTTTTGATAAAAGCCATTTAAACTGGGGTGAGATAATATCTCATTGTAGTTTTGATTTGTATTTCTCTGATAACGAATGATTTTAAGCATTTTTCATATACCCATTGGCCACTTGTATGTCTTCTTTTGAGAAATGTCTATTCTGATCCTTTGCCCATGTTTAATTGGATTATTTCACTTTTTTCTATTGAGTTGTTGGAGCTCCTTATATGCTCTAGTTATTAATTCCTTGTCAGCTGGAGAGTTTGCAAATATTCACTCATGTTCTGTAGGTTGTCACTTTGGCGATTTTTGGGGAGTGGGTGGGTGGGAAACTTTTTAGCTTGATGTGATCTGATTTGTTTAATTTTGCTTTGGTTTCCTATGCTTTGAAGGTATTAATCAATAAGCCCTTGCCTAGATCCATCTCTTGAAGCATTCTCCCAATGTTTTCTTTAGGTAGTTTTTTGGTTTTAAGTTTTTAATCATTTTTCTTTGATTTTTATAGATGGAGAGAGATAAGGGTCTAGTTTCATTGTTTTGCATATGCCTATCCAGTTTTCTCAGCACTATTTAGTGAAGAGACTGTACTTTTCCTACTGGGTGTTCTTGACAACTTTGTTAAAGATAAGTTCACCACAGATCAGTAAATTGTTAACTGAAATGTTTATTGGAACTATGACTTGAACTTGTTCTTCATCCACTTTATCAAAAATATATAATTAATCGGGATCGTAGAAAATAAATGTTAAAAACCTGTTTGACTCAGTAGTTTATTCATCAAAAAATTCAAGGGATAGCTGGATGTGCCCTAAAGTACATAAAAACTGGGGGGGGACCTGAACTGAATCGCCTATGCTCTTTCCTTGCACATCCCATTCAGTGTGTGGTCAGGAAGGCTACTGTAGGTAAAGGTGGGTTTGGCTTCTCTCTTGATTTGCTTTGCTATCTTGGCAAAGCTTTGGTTTGCTATACTGATGCCTGAGCTCTTCTATTCTGGTACCCAAGAGGAAAGAGCAATGAATTATGAGTTCAAAGACTTGTTTTCTTCTCTTATCCATCACTGCTGATGCTAGGAATTGGAACAGATCTTCCAATCTCTTTGCCATAGTGTCAGCATATGTAAAATGAGAATGTTAGGCTTTTCAGGCATTTTCCAGATTGAACACGAAATGTTTATGACCCTGTAAGATTCTTGTCTATTATTCTACAAGTCATATTGAAAAATAACAAAAGAAAGTCTATAAGCCACTTCGGATATCTTCTGACTTACTAGACCTAAAGATTACTCTTTTGGGAGATCCCAGTGATTACAGTGCATTTCGTTTGATGGTCAACTTCTAAGTAAAAAAATGCTATGATAAGCTTCTATAGTGGCAAGTTCTGTCACTCAAAGAGTATCATTCACTTCCTTTTGAAACATCAGAGCCTTCTGCTATTGTTATATTCATGTAATTTTATCCTATTGCTTCACTTAAAGATTGAATAAAACTTGCTTTAAAATAGCGCTAATTGAAAAATTAAAAAAAATGTATTCACATATTTAAGTTCTACTGAGAGAAGATAAAAGCTACTTCTACATCTACTTTCTTCAAATTATATTTAATTTCCTAGTCATGAAGGATCATATCTCAAATGTTAAAATATCACTTTGGTAGCATTACAGAAGATTAAATAGAAGATGATCAGAATATAGTGATTATTTAGTAGGCAATTTCTATTATACAAAAGAGAAGTAAATGTATTAAGACTCTGAAAGAAGGCAGTGATGATGAGAATGACAAGAAAAGGAGATGTGGCCAAATTGGATCTAGCATGAGAAAAATATGACATATATAATGACTTTCTGATGTGTGGCTCGAAAGACTGGAATTAATTCCTGTGCCCTAAACAGAGATTGAAGATAAGAGGTATGCAATTTGAGTTAAAATTATACACTTAGAAGATAAGTGCTAGTTTCTAAATGAATAATTTATAAATGATAAATCAAGGGTTTTCACATTTATCTTTCTACTAGAAAATGAAATGCAGATATAGATCAGCACGCACAAAAGTGTATAGCTCCGCGAGATACTATAAGGTGGACAACTTGTAAACACTACTCAACTCAATTAATAGAAATTTGTTAGCCACCCAGAAGTCTCTTCATAATCCCCATACTATTGCCAACCTTTTCCCTCTTCCAAAAAGTAATGACTATCCTGATTATTATACAAAAAGTAATTACTATTCTCAAATTTCTTTATAATGTAGCATCCAAGTGAAGATGATTTGATAATATAATTTAGTAATCCTACAGTTTTGCTGTTTTTAAAGTCTTTTGTAGTATGTTGAAGTGTACTGGGCATTTAACCAGTGAACTATATCATGATGTGAATTTTTCAGACTGTATATTCATGTGTGTGGATCTCTTTCATTGTGTGATGCTAATAGTGGTGGTCCTGATGCATAGATCCATTCATTGACTGAGGGATGTAAGAAAGGCCATATTCTGTCATTTCTATTTAATTTATTAATTGGACGTTTTGATAAGGAGGCTCTTCCCCCTCATCTTCTACTTAACACTCTGTGGAAAATTCAATTTGGAAAGGAATGATAAATGCTTGAGTAACATTTTGTGTGTGTGTCTATATTTTAAAAAATTAATTGGTTACCCATCCTCTTTCAAAGTGAACTAATTAGTTTTAAATTAGTGTTATTATAAAATATCCTTGCTATCATTGGCCACTAAAATCCTCTTCAAATCAGCTCTTGAGTTATTTTTACATGACTAAAATAATCTTTAAAGGCTTCTTTGCTGCCTAATATAAAGTTATATTCATTTTATTTTATAGGTTTCCTACTCCAGTCTTGGACCAACCTTATCCCAGTGAAGATACAGGCTTTTTTTTTTTTTAATTCGATAAATGATAATTTAAGACTACAGCATGGGAGTTAGGAATTCTCATTCTACTAGATGTCATTCCATAGCAAGGCAGTCAGGAAAATGTAGAAATGAGTGTTTCAATAGCAGATACTCATATTAATAATTTCAATTCAAATGCAGGTCTTTCAACTTTGTCTCTTCTATCCATTCTCTTTCTTCAACTCTAAAAATCCTCATTCTCAAGACTCTAAATAAGGTAGAGAGTTACAATAATTCATAATACTCATTTGTTTTATACAACATTGGGTATACAATGTTGGAATAACTATGCTAATACTACCTCCATCAATGTAATCAATGAGAACATTTGAAAGTATACTGTTCTAGATGGCCTCTTCATTTATACCATTATTTAAAAATATCAGAGCCCACAGGTACTCAAACAATATTCTCTCCATTTAACCTTCACTTACTCTCAGATCTACCAATATACATTGGTTTAATGTTCACCATCAGTTCTTATATTTTCTAATTATTTCAGTTGACTGAAGTTTATCCTTTAGTAAATTATTTAGGAAGGGCTCAAAGAAACAATATTTTCTAAATTCTTACCTGTTTACTGGGTGTGGTGGCTCACTCCTGTAATCTTAGCACTCCATGAGGCCGAGGAAGGATTTCAATAACAACCTGAGCAAGAGTGAGAACCTGTCTTTTCTAAAAATAGAAAAACTAGCCAGGCATTATGGTGGGTGCCTGTGGTCCCAGCTACTGAGAAGGCTGAGGCTGGAGGATTGCTTGAGCCCACGAGTTTGAGGTTGTTGTGAGCTATGATGCCATAGCACTCCACCCAGGGTGACAGAGTGAGACTCTGTCTCTAAATATGGATACATATATATATACTAAATTAATTAACTAATTAATTAACTTTTTAATAATGTTTTGGGCTTTTGTAGTTGAAATTGGTGTACTGAGTTTAAAACCTTCACTTTTTAATATTGTACCACTTAAACATGTTACTTCAGTTTCTTTAGGGTTAAAATGTTACTGTCTAAACAACTGACAATAAACTTTTTTCCTTTTAGGTTAAATTATTTTTTGTGCCCAGTATCAAAAAGTTTTTCTTTTTTTTTTTTCTCTTAAGTTCAGTACTTTTTGATATTGGTCATTTAATGAATTTGTAAATGACCATTAATGAAAAAATCATATTAATAAATATGTGATATGCTTTTCAATATTCCTTCTTTATATAAGGAAATTTTCCGGCCTTAACATTTGTATTACATTGTTCTTTTCCTTTTATTCCACCTCCATCCTCCAGGCTGCTATTATAATCTCCTAAAATTTCATTCACACATGTCCTGTATCTGTCTTTAATATTTGTCACTTGGGTTTTACCACTTCTTTCACTTAACTTCTGATTTTATAAAAAATATCCACTTTTTTGCTTTCTGATTATTTAAAAAATTGCTTATTGTGTTTATTTCCTTATGTTTCTATAATTTATTTCTTATTTATAAAACATTGAGTTTTCTTTTATTTCTAACTTTTTCCTGAGTTCACTTATATGCCTATATATACCAACATTTCTTTTCTGTTTTTTTGCCATATCTTCAGTAGATTTTCATTTTTAGGTATTTTCACTGTATTTTGGATCATTTTGAGCTAGAATGTCACAGTTTTAAACTTCATGTAGAATTTGACCTCAATATTTTTGTTTCCTATTTTGATATGAGGTGTTTTGTTTTTTTTTTCTCCTGACCTTTTAGGAAGTGGTATTGTTCTGGCA
>CAUYQV010111429.1:0-13414 GCA_963574575.1 Galagoides demidoff
CACCTGTGGTCCCAGCTACTTGGGAGGCGGAGGCAGGAGACTCGCTTGAGCCCAGGAGTTGGAGGTTGCTGTGAGCTGTGATGCCACAGCACTCTACCCAGGGGGATAGCTTGAGGCTCCGTCTCAAAAAAAAAAAAAAAATAGCCAGGCATTGTGGTGGGTGCCTGTAGTCCCACGTAATCAGGAGGCTAAGGCAAGAAGATCACTTTAGCCCAAGAGTTTGAGGTTGCTGTGAGCTGTGACACCACATCACTCTACCAAGGGTGACAAAGAAAGACTCTATCTTAAAAAAAAAAAAAAAGAAGAAGAAGAAGAGATGATTAAAATCTCTCTCAAAAGCCTGTTAAGAGGATTAAGTTATTAACACAGATATAAATGTCTTATAAGGTACCTGGCCTATAAGGTACATGCTATGCAAGTATTACCATAACTAATAGTACTGATTGTGTAAAAATTCTTTTTCCTGTTAATATTGAGACTGGGATCTCTTGCTTATAACTCTTATGAAGAATATTACATATCCATAAACATTGTGACTATCTCCACAAGACAAAAAAAAAAAAAAAAAAAAGGAATCTTTGGACTCAACGATGTCTATGAAGACATCTTTGATGTCGGAATTACAATGACCTGAGTTTGACCAAGTAAGTGTTAGTCCTTGATCTGAGACATGGAGGCCTGCCAGTATTCCTGGCTCATGAGCAATATGCAAGCTCCCTTCTTGAGAGGGCTTACTTACTATTGTTCCGTATTTCTGCTTCCAATCATGTTTTAGAATTTTTTTTAAACTTCTATATAAAATCACATACCAAAAGGCAGCATCATTAAAAGTACAGTTGCCTGGGCATTAAGAGATCCAGCCCTGTCATTAACCATTCCCCTGTGTGATCACGGACACTCATAACTTTGTGAGTTCTTCCTGAAAATTAGAGGGCTGGCCATCCAGTTAATCTCTTGATTCTTTATTTCAGACTGGCTGGCATCACTTGATTTATCCATATTTAAATATAAAATGTTTTTTAAGTACTGTTGTTCATCAAAGGAAAGAAAGAAATCCCAGATTAGCAGGCAGAGAGCTGGGAAATAAGACACTTACTTCTGCCCTCAAGCTTCCCCTGCCCGTTCCTGCATGTCCTGAATTTCCAGAATAAATATCATCATCAACATCCATCCATGTGACATTCTTTCATTCAGTCCCCTCCTATTTAGCAAATATCATAAGTACTTATAATTCGAAAGAACCCAATAGATCAGTAAATTCAACCTCTCCATCTTAAGGGCAAGGAAAACAAGGCTGATCAATAGTAACTTATCCCAAATCAGACATACGTTAATTTACTTACTATGACGTAAATAGAACAAATATTGTTTATCCTAGTTTTTCAATGTCAACAAGGGAAGATACGTATCTTCCAAGGACATCCCTGAAAATAACAGGGATAAAACCAGATTTGGGGGCCCATTCATAGCTATCATTGGAGATACTCAATGTAAAGTATGTTTAAATCTAACGGATTATTTTAAAATGCAAGCCTCTTGGAAGGTGGAATATTTCTGTACACCTTGTTCACTAATGTATTCCAAGTGTCCAGACCCTGGCCTGGAACCAAATATTTGCTTAATAAATTCATGTTCTTAAAACATCCCCATGAATTAGTGTTCTACCTATAAGCACTGTCTTGGATTCTACATTCATAAGAAATAACAGTTATCATCATCATTCCTACTCAGTTACTGACAAGCATAGATATGTAAGTCCATAAAGCATTTTATTGATAAATGGACATGTTCCTAAATATACAAGAAATGATAAGAGATTCAAGTGACACTTCCCCCAGAATTTTAGCTCATAAATATTTCAAAAGGTAAGAAAAAAAAAATACAAAGCAGCACAAGAATAAGTGTTGTGTTGATGTCATCGTCATTTCTGATTTCATTCTTTTAAGTATAAATGACAACACCCGTCATTTACTATCCTAAATTGACGAAACAGAACAACAAAATCAACGACTAAAATCAGGTGTTTAAGAATCAGCAAAAGTAAATCAAGCAACAGTTCCAGTTTGTCTTTGCTCACTTTTTGTTAATATTTGAAGATCTTCAACAGATGGTGGTCCGTTTTTTTTCTCGTAAGGAATGACCGTTGTCAAATACTGCCAAGTTAAAGAAAAAAAAAGGTGTCATTAAAAGGTGTCCTTAAATCCTTTTCTGCAAAAAAATCTGATACAGTTACTAGAAGGTCTAGTCTAGGACACAAAATATGAGCTACTTTAGTAATAAAAACACAGGTATAGGGGAAAGGGTATCTTAATATTTCAGTTGGAGCTCATTTTTTTTGGCCCACCTCTATCTGTTTCAGACAAACCTAGTGTCCACACAAATACTCATTTTTTGCATTTCAATTATTTTAAGTTTCAGGACTAGTTCTGTACTCCATTTGTCCATTTTTAAAGTGAGGTCTTATCTAACATATACTTTGCATATTTTTTAAACACATTTTAAAAATAGTAATTCAACCTAAGAACAATTTTAACAGTTCTGCACGACAAAATAATTTCCAACAGTCAAATATTTCTGTTGTGGACCACTTGTATTCCAAATGAACAAAATGGTCGACATAAATAATATGATGACTTTAAAAAACATACCAGTTTCTTCTAGAAGCTAACAAAGACAAATTTACTCAATTTTAGAACTGTATTATTACTATTATTTTAAATTATTGTGTAAGTAGTTATAAGTGTTTTTAGGTATTAAAGGTGAAAAGAAAAGTGAAAGTAGAGATTGGCCTACAGGGAAATTAATAATGAAAAGTAACATCTGAAATTGGGCCAAACTGCCTAGCTCCCTATTTAAAAAGCTCACAAGTAACAGGGTTATAACTATATCCCGAATTATAACCTATAAATGACAGCCCTGACTCTCCTATTCTGACCACCCCACCAAAAAATATATAGTCCAGTGCATTTTGCACATGCTTGTACAGAAAACTATCAATTTACTTGGAATCTCTTCAGCCCCAACCATGATTTAGTCCCATGCCCTAAAGTCAGCCCTATTGCTAATCCTCACTGAATGATCTTATCCTACCCCTAACTGAAAAAAGCTGCTTAACAGTAACTGGACCGTCCCCTAAGTCCAGAAAAGTAGTGAAAGTGAACTGTTCAATCTTTAAGAAACTCAGTGTCCCATCTTCTTTTTTGGTGTTGACTTCTCCAAGGTGAGATCCAACTGTATAACCAAATGAATTTCTTTGCAAAGAACACACACAAAAAAAAAAAAAAAGGAAAGAAAGAAAGTCAGAAATAAGGCTCCTCGGGCTATGCAAATACCACATGTCGGCAGCGTGGGGAAGCATCGGGAAGCCGCCCTTGATGTGTGGCCCACCTGGCTGTGCTTTCAGGCCTTCCTGCCTAGCTCCCATGTGTCAGGTCAGCTTAGAAGTCTTGTGGGTTGAGAGAGGTGAGAGGCAGCAGAATAAAAACAAAAATTTAACCACCTCTTCACTGAGCCTCTTTAGAAGCTGCCAAGGCCAGTGTGAACCTCCTCTCTTTAATATGGATTATTTCCCTCCCTGAGAAATACACAACTACCTTCAGTAAAACCTCTAGGCACTGGACCTAGGCATTCTTTTGATAAACTACCTACCTACGAGAGCTATATTCTGTATACCATCTTAATCTTCCTTAAGAGCTAACTTATAGTATTTTCTTTTATAAAGTGGAAATTTCAAATGGTGAAAGGTTATTTTAAGTAACCTCATTAAGGTAAATGTGTTTCCCATGTTCATGATACTCCTTAAATCATTATGCAAAAATGTTAAATAAATAGCCCGGCATTGTGGCAGGTGCCTGTAATCCCAGCTACTTGGGAGGCTGAGGCAGGAGAATCACTTGAGCCCAAGAGTCAGAGGTTACTGTGAGCTATGACTCCACAGCACTCTACCGAGGGAGACATAGTGAGACTCTGTCTTTAAAAAAAAGTAAATAAAAAGCAAACTGCTATACATTTGACTGTATATTCACGCCTATGGATGATTCTGTATGAATAACATCTCGAGCTTCATTTGGCAGACAACTGTTTTGGCTGCCCGTATACTACACTTTAAAAACACATGCATTTCATTTAAAGGCAGTAAGATATGCTTCATATATATTTTAACCTAGAATTCTAGTCTCAAACATACCAACACCTAGACTTCCTCCCCTAAAAATAAGATCCTATTTCTTAGACTTTTAGAATTAGAGTAGCATATTCTAGGTTAGTTATTTTCACGGGGTTTCTACACATGCAATGCCTTGTGCCAATATGTTAATATCTGTCTGTTTAAAGGTAAAAGTGAGAAACAGAGCTCTAACATGCATTGAGTCTACCGTCCAATTTGAAAAATGCTTTTTCCCAAAGGGAAAGTCTATTCATTATCAAGACTACAAATATAATGCACTTTGATTTCTCTCTTTTAAGCCATGGTCTTAGTGAATTAGTAAAACTGCCAGCTATCAGGATCTTCACTTACACAGAAAATGAAAAAGCAGAGAACGAGGAAAATAAGGATAACCGAGCACCTGTTTCTCTCCACCTGAATTTCCAAAGGTGTGGCGGAGGCCATTCTGAATGACATTTGAGATCCCTTCCATGCTGAAGCGCTACAGGCAGCAATATACGCCCGGAGGAAAAGGACAGAGAAAGAAGTTCAGAGATGATTAGTAAGGATGCAACCTGATAATGTGTGTGCCTGAGAGGCAAGCAGTTAGAAAACGCCACTACTCTCTAGATAAAGCAGACAAAATCATGCTCTTCTTACAACATTTCTGCTTCCATGTCTTTGCAAGTCTAATGCAAAAGCAACCACTTTTCTGCTACTGAATTCATGAAGCGTTTTCTTGACATAGCTGATAGATTTATTCCAATGTAAATATTATAAGCTGTACACATACTTGTTTTGTACAAAATTTACTCAGTCATTTTTAATACACCTTCTGATAGTATTTATCTACATTTTATCAAAAGTCTGAAAACTTAATATGAACAGCATGCCTATTTTCAGCCTACATGTATATGTATGTTTCTGCCATCAGTGTGGAGAACATTAACATAACATTTAGCAAATGAAAATGCTTTTACTTGGAGAGCAGATCACTGCTTGTTCCCACTCAGTCTTCAGGCCACCTGCCATCGCGTGAGTGCAGAAAATGTGAACTGGAAGATGGCACATGCTTCCTGGAGAGCAGAGCGAATCCCATTTGCCAGCGGGGCCCCCAAAACTTCTACAAAGACTTCCACCCCGTTTCTAGGAAACAATTCTAGCTTCTTTCTCCCAGCAACCTCCAAGACTTCCTAGAACTCTTTATACTGAAAAGGGGATATTTTTTTCCACAACTACTTATCTTGATTTGTAACCCGTCTACAATGTCATCAGGCACCATGAAAAGAGACCAGTGGCACCTCTGTGGCGACAGAGTCAAAGGAGGTAGGTGGATTCTTGCAGCATGACTAATTGGGGGGAAAGGCATCATGAAAAGGAAGTGAAGGCCTGATTCACGGCATGGTTCCTTTCCCTGGGATTTTATAGGGGTAAGTTGAATCAGTAAACACGTTTGAGGAGTCAACATAAAGAATATTTAATGAGGCCCCAAGGAGTAGAAGAAAGGAAACCAAGGCAATGGTCTCTGCCCTCAAGAAATGTATAGTTTAGTCCAATGGTTCTCAAAGTATGGTCCAAGGACTCCCCCAGGAGGTCCCTGACGTCTTCTCTGAAGTCCATGATCTCAAAATGAATTTCTTAATACTACCTAGATGTAATCTGTCTTTTTTACTCTCATTCCCTCACGGCTTACAGTGAAATATTCCAAATGACAGACTGAGTACAGAAGCAGATTTGTGAATCAAGATGTCTTCGATTAAGCCAGATATTAATGAGATTAACAAACATGCACAACAATGACATGCTTCTCACTAAAATTGCTATTTACATAAGGATTAATCAATCTACTATTGGCATTTTTCATGAATCGATGTTTTTATATTTTATCAGTTTGTATTTCTAATACGGGAAGTATTTGTCAATATAACCTATATAAACTAAAGTTTTTTAGAGTCCTCAATTTTTTCCCCTCAATATTTTTCCCGTCAATAAATTTTCAGAGTGTTAAAGAAGTCTTCACAACAAAAAGCTAAGAAACACTAAAAGATTTAATCCTAACTATGTGTTTCTGTATCAGTCACAAATCAATGGTATTACTGAAACTCTGAGCACCAAATGTGACCATCTTGTGGGAACCTGCTCATCCAACCATGCCTCTGTCTTATATGCCCCGTCCTTTCCACATTTGCAGGCCAGTTTTGTTTCAGCAAGAATCAAACATCTGCTCAAGAAACTTCATTGGCCACACGGCTGAGAGTGTAACTGTTACCTCTGATGAAGGAGACTAGTTTTAAATACGGAACCTACAAATAACTATTTTTGTAGATTTTTTTCACATGCTGTCATAATTTGTTCACATTTTTTAAACAGATGACTATGCTCACACCTGTAATTCCAGCATTTTGAGAAGCCAAAGTGGGAGGACTGCTTGAGGCCAGGAGTTGTAGACCACCCTGGGCAATACAGCAAAACCCATCTCTACAAAAAATAGAAAAATTAGCTGGCCATGGTGGTGTGCACCTATAGGCCCAAAGACTAAGGTGGGAGGAACACTTGAGTCCGGAGTTCAAGGTGCCACTGCACTACAGCCTGGGCAGCAGGGCAAGACCCTGTCTCTAAAAAAGTAAAAATATAAAAATAAGTAGATTATCAAAATGAAAAAAAAAAAGATCTTCGGTTCTAGAGACTGTAGGAAAAACCACAGGAAATTATTTTCAAATAACCAAGTCAGTTCTTGTTTTAAAAAATTCTATCAAATGACATTTCCTTTCAAAACTAACCAAAAGAAAAATACTTGTTTTTAAGTACTCAGTCTGTATTAACTGCTCCAATATTGATGGGCGTGTTAAAACTAGACAAAACTTCAGAAGCAAGCCAGAAGAAAAGTTTTAGAACACAGAGCAAGACCCTGGGATGCCCTTTGTATTTAGACAGTATATTCCAAACACCAGCTTTGCTTTCCCAGTTGGAAACCTAATTCCTGCCATTGAAAAAAAAAATAAAAAGTTGATGGAAGGTTTCAAATTCTTAAGATACACATATCATTTAGTTTTTCCTTATTTTAATGTGCAGTTGTGGACACTGCTAAGCAATCCCAATTCTGGTAACCCGACTACCTGTGAAAGATGGCCTTCATGCAACCAGAATTTTAGGCTTAGTGGAAATAAGTGAAAATGCAAACATGGAAAGATAAGTAACTTAAAAAAATACAAAACTAGCAGCTGATGCTAAAGAAATAATTCAAAGTGAAGAAATCGCGAGAGAACCTCTGCTCTTGCTTCTGGCTGCTGCTGAGTCAGCGGTGGCAGCCGACAAGGCCCCAGCCTGTCCTGACCTTTCGCTGGCCGGCAGGGGGACAGGAGAGCACCGCGGCAGCCTGTAAGGTTCTACTGCCACTTGTTCCACTGGAAAACTACAGAACAAGAAAGTCAGAACCATGGCAGGGAAAAGGACCAAACTGAAGGATACGTCTGAGAACTTTCACCCACCAAATGCTCCAGCTGCTGTCAACTCCCACCTCCCAGAAATCACACAGTCAAAAATGTCTCCCTTCTCTGCATTTTCAGATTCTCCCTCTCTACTAACTGCTTCCCAACAGCAACTCTAAATTATCAAACTTTCAACCTACTCCTTTCGCCAGGGTTTCATGAAACAGCTCTTCCCAACATCACTGATTTGATGCTAAAGTCCATGGCCCACCCCGAGGCCTCTGAGACATCCAGGAATCCTTCCTCCTTGACGCCTTCCCTGCTTCTGAGACACCACGCTGCCCAGATTCCCCTGGCCCCTCTGGACGCCTCTTCCGAGAGCTGCCGCTGTCTGCCCTTACCTATATTATGAGTCAGTCCGTGTTCAGCAGGACTTTACTCACCTCCTAGATACTGTTATTCCCTACGACTCTGTGCCTGCTTTCTTCCTCACCCAGACTGTCTGGACATTTCCACTTACTCATTTCAACTTCTGCCTCCATAAATCCAAGCATTTGGTGGAAGAAAGTTCTCAGACGTATCCTTTAGTTTGTCCCTTTTTTTCCCCCATGGTTCTGACTTCTGCCTCCACAGAGATCAGCAGAGTGCTTAGAACAGAGACAGGTGCACAGCAGGGCTCAGTAAGGGTCAGCACTCTTGACTAACTTCCCTCCTAAGCTTCAGACCTAGGTTTAATGGCCCCCTGAACACCTGCACTTGGTACAATTGGTCTGCACCTGTTGGCTGTGTAATGGTTTACTGGACATATCCGCGTCACTAGCTGTATTTGATGTCTCTACTTCCAAAACCCATCACATCCAAAACTGAATTCAACCTCCTCTTCCCCACTAAAAACAAACCAAAACAAAAAAACCCTGCTCCTCCTTCAGCATTCTGTTCTCTTCTCTCCTTCATTTACTCATTCTTTCAAGAAATACATTGAGTCAGGTACTATTCCAGGTATCAGAGGTTCAAACATTGGCTGAGGCCCCTCTTGCCGTCCAGACCTTACATCCCAGCATCAACCAGCCCACCACCGAGCCAGCTAACTGCAGAGAACACAGCCCAGATGGCAGCGCCAACAGGGCAATTAAAAACCGGATGCCCAGTCTACACTGGAGGTCAGAGAAAAGCCCTCCAAGGAGGCGACATCTAAGCTAAAATGTGAATTACTCACCCATCCCACATGAGCCACAAAGGGCAACAGACAAAAGAGATCTTCTCAGAGAACAAAACCAAAAGCAGCCACAGCAGCCGCCAGAGGGTGAACTCCACAGCAGGTACACGGGAGCCGGGGATTTCTCACCCAGCAGAATGGGACACAGAAGCTGCGGAGTTTGTCCATTCCCCTTTAGTAAGAAGTTCTTCTCGAAGCAACACTGCTTCCTCCCCTCTTTGTGTGCCTGAGGTATCACAAAGGGCTGGCTTCACTTCTGAACCACAGGGGCTACATCCAGAGTCCGTGGAAAGGACAGATGTCACCCACAAATGCTGGGCTTGAGGCTAGATGCGGTGACTGCCGACAAGTTAGTAATCAATGACTCGAACCTAACCCCTCCTTCCCTAGTGCCCCAACCAACTGATTCAACCTCTAAATAGCCATCTCCTCTGTCACTTCCTTGGTTCAATTATCCCATTAATGACTACAAGACACGTGTTTTTTTTAGAAGGGAAATTAAAATATACACTTCTATATTTACATACATACACACACAGAAAAAATAAAAAAACTAGTCCAGGACGAGAGGGTCACTAGAGGCTATCAGTGCTCCAGAATGGCAGAACTACACAGCCAGGTGATCCATTCAGACCTGTCTACTCCAATGGCTTCCTTTTTTATGAGGAATATTTGAGGAGAGAGACTGAGTCATACTCATCTCTTACTCATCCCAGTGCCTTGCTCCATGCCAGGGCCACCTCCAGCATTCGTGACGCCTGCTAGGCTGAAGTGGTGACACTCCTAACTCCAGAGCCCACGGTCTTACAGCCTGTGATCTTTTCACTCTATCGTGAGGTCTCTTGACTTCTTACAAGAAAGAAAGAGGGGATAAAAGCGGCAAAAGGTAAAAATAATCTGAGCACAAACAGAATAAAAATGACATGACAGGACGTGAAGTTATTTACCAAAAGAAGGACCCAAGTTCTGAAAACGTCCACTGAGAAATCCAATCCAGGAAATCAACAGGAGATCAGTAAAGTAAAATAAAATAATCTTGTTGTCATGGTTTGTAAAGCATTGGTGTGACTAAGAAATATATAACTCTTAGGATAATAAAAGAACGGCGAGTAGAAGATCCATGAACTGGAAAGAAAAAGGAAAAGAAAGAGTAAGACAGACAGACCGGGAAGACACCCAGAAGGAGCTCTGCAGAGCACACAACAGATTCTGTTTTACAACTGCCCTGTCAATTCAAAAAAAACAATACACCCTTTCTGAGGTCAAAATGAATTTTTAAAAGATAAAACCTCAGAGGCGGATTAAATTCACTTTCTAGTAAACATCACCTCGTTTGGAAACACCACATTTACAACCTTGAGAACAGGTGCGGTATCAGGAGCTTATGGTGCCTCACTGGGCCAGAGGGAAGATTTTCCGTGTGCTTAAATTTTACAAGTAGGAAGACAGAGAGAGGCACACACACACCCAGAGGCGGGGAGGAGAGGAGGGAGGGAGGGAAAGACAGAGGGAGAGAGGGAAGCATTTATTTTTTGAACACTTGTCAAGGTGAAAGCACCATAGACGTTCAAAGCACCGACAACCAAGTCTCAGCATTAGGAAAGCTGAATGAGACGAAGGACATTAAAGATTTGTTATAATATAAAGAAACAACTGCCCTATCCTCCATTTCAATCCTCCATTCCATTTCCAAATTTGGAGTTAAGGATCTAAATGCTCAAAATGAAGAGCTGGGGAAGATTTTGAATCTAAAGTATTTTGTAATCTATCCATCCATTGCCCTGCAACATCTTTAGGAAGAGTTAACAGTGCTGTAAAATGCCCCTCTCAGAATGGAATTTTTGATATGAGCCCATTTATGGGCAGGAAAATGATAAGGCATTACAGCACTCACTTTATGGTTCCCCTTACTGCTGACAAATGTCAAAGTAATGTGTGTGGCAGGACAAACAAAGCGTTTCCTCAGCGTGGGCTTCACCAGCACTGTTTATGCTGAGTATTCACAACTACGTCAGGATCATTTCCTTCCCCGGTGTGACTATGTGCTAGAAGTCCCCCAATCAGGCATGCTCTGGAATCTTTTCTCAAACAAAAGCAAGACCAACGAAGCATAAATAAGATATAGAGCATTTTTTAAAATCCATAAAAACCCGAAAGACAAAGAAATGGGCCAAGATCTCCAAGTCCATATGTAACCTACCTGCATAGCTCAAAAGGGAAAATTCAGGCCACAGTTCATCGCACCCACGTCTACATAACTCAGCACATCTTCACTGCAACGCATGCTGCTTCCATGAGTGAAGGCCTCTCTGGTGACCTTTTGTTTACCCATTTATGAAATGTCCATAATACCAATAACACCTACTTCACAGGGTTACTGTCAGGATTAAATGAGATAATCCACAGGCAGGACTTAGCAAACACTCAGCAGATATCAATATTCAGATGGTCTTGGCTACAGTCCTTGAAAAGGGCTAGAGTAATATTTTTGACACAACTTCCAAAAAGAAACAACCATACCTTTCAACTTTTCGCCCGACAGCAACAACAGCTTTTCAAGTTCCCCTAATATAAGTAAAACAGCAGCTGAGAAATAATAAATTTCTGATTACAGTCCCTAGCTTAAGAACTGAAAACAACATTAAAAAAAAAAGAGACGACACTATCTATGACTAAATATAGAAATCGGCTGAAAAGCTTAAACAGAAAGCAAGTAACACTTCAAGGTAAGTCAAGGTCTTTATGAACAATAAAAAGAAAAGAGCTAGAAAATGCCAAGCAACGTGAAAAGCAACAAGGATCAGATCCAGGGCGGTGACATGTTCCTTCTCTCCTGGGATCCTACACACCCCAACTCCACCAACTCCACAGAGAGGCTCCACTTGGGGAAAGGCAAGACCAACAAGGGGCCCAGGAAATTCATACTATTCCTGCCACCCAACGTTCCTCCCAGCTCCATCTGACACCAACTAGCACAGATCTCTAACTGGCCAGGAAATCATTTAAAACTCTCAATCTCTTCCAAACCACAGGAAAGTCCATAAAATAATAAAATCAAATAATTCAATATCAAAGTTCAATGACAGAAAAAAGGTTAGAAAAGGCAATCAAGGAATGCTTTTCATCTATTTCTGAGTCTTTAATCTACCTTCACATCATTAATATTTTTTGTACTTAGAAGTTCTGAAGAAAACGAAATTAAAATATAATTATTGTCCTTTACAAACCACATCATTTTCAGCAGTTTGAATGATATGATTTTCAAGCATTAATTTATAGAAGAGTAGTTTTAATTTTAATAAGTTAAAATTCTTAAAAATGATCAAAAACAGGAGGAAAACACAAAATGAAAAGCAATACTCAAGTGTGAAAAAATAACAAAGTGAAAACATTTAAAATAACAGATATGGTTCGGCACCTGTGGCTCAATCGGCTAAGGCGCCAGCCACATACACCTAAGGTGGTGGGTTCGAATCCCCAGCCTGGGCCTGCCAAACAACAATGACGGCTGCAACCAAAAAATGGCCAGGCGTTGTGGTGGGCGCCTGTGGTCTCAGCTGCTTGGGAGGCAGAGGCAGGAGACTTGCTTGAGCCCAGGAGTTGGAGGTTGCTATGAGCTGTGATGCCATGGCACTCTGCCCAGGGGGATAGCTTGAGGCTCCATCTCAAAAAAAAAAATAAAAAAAAAATAAAAAAATAACAGATATTACTTAAGATGTAAAAGTAGTATCTTATTTAGCACTTCTTTAAATCAAATAATTTTCATGTGAATTATAAAGGCAGTTACGAAAGCAAATGCTACCAAAACATAATTCAAAAGAAAGAGATCTAAATAAATTAGAAAACAGAAATTATACCAAACCAGATAAATACTTGAAAATCTTTTGAATATTATGCTCATATTGTATAAGTTCACTCTCATGGTAGAAAGATAAATGATATGAAGATTTTCAAAGTTAGGGAACAAGTGGAATAGCATCAAATAACTTAATTTTTTCATATTTGAAGATCTTTTAAAATATTTATATTATTTAATGTTAATCTGGAGGTATAATTAATTATTGCTAAATATTTTCAAAGCCATTAGAACTAGAATAAATAATTCCTCTTGGCAATTTCATAAACTCTTTCCTGGTTCTATGAATACCCTTAAATAAGTACAGTTATGCCTCACTTGACAACAGGGACACATTAAGCAATTCTGTCATTACATGAACAACACAGCCTACCACACAGCGAGCTCTATCACCCAGCCTACTGCACAGCAAGCTCTATCACCCAGCCTACCACACAGCGAGCTCTATCATCCAGGGAGCTCTATCACACAGCCTACCGCACAGCGAGCTCTATCACACAGCCTATCTCGCACAGCAAGCTCTATCACCCAGCCTACTGCACACGGAGCTCTATCACACAGCCTACTGCACACCGAGCTCTATCGCACAGCCTACCACACAGCGAGCTCTATCACCCAGCCTACCGCACACGGAGCTCTATCACCCAGCCTACCGCACAGCGAGCTCTATCACACAGCCTACCGCACAGCGAGCTCTATCACCCAGCCTCCCGCACAGCGAGCTCTATCACCCAGCCTACCGCACACCGAGCTCTATCACCCAGCCTACT